>JAMYXO010008681.1:0-10576 GCA_033310375.1 Conus canariensis
TATACGTATCAATAATTCCCCCCGTAAAGAAAAAAATTTGAATCTACTACATAAAAATGATCTTTTGAAGAGTACTGATTTGCTTCATTAGATTTTCGTTTGTTTTATTTCATCCTTTTCCCAAATTTGTCATCTTTTCCTTTAAATGCAATCAATTCCTATTCTAAACGAAACCCCAAAATCGTTTCAAAACGGGTGACAGAGGGGGGAAAATGAAGCAAATTTTTAAAAAGAAAGGTATTAGTTCCGCCAAACAAACAGAAAAACAGATTGCAGGACAAAACAAAATACATTTTTCGACCTCTTTGTTTTTCTAAACAAAAACAAACAATTTTTAGGGCCCAATGAAAACGAAGAACGAGCAAAACCCACATATCTTTCCTTTCCCAAATTTGGTTGTGTGGGTTTTTTCTCGGCGGCGTGGTGGGTGGTGGTGGTCGTGCGTGGGGGTGCGTGCGCGCGCGCGCGCGCGCGCGTGTGTTTTTGTATCGCGTCGGTGAAGTTTTAAGCTTTTAGTCTAATACCCGCCGTTGTGACAGGGACTATTCGCAACATTTTTTTGTTTGTTTTGTTTCAACAAAAAAAACAAACACACAGAAAGGAAAAATCACACGAAAGTTAAATAATCCGCCGCCATTTTTATTCGCGCCTTCCGTTTTCTTCCCCCACAACATCGCCGCCCCGGCGGCCGGCCCCCTTGGCCCCCGCAAATGATTGCTTTGGGTTTCTGTGAAGGAAAAAGATGGGTAGCGGCCAAATTTTTTTCTTTTTTCTGCTTCATGGAGACTTTCATTACGGAAGTGAGGGATGTGATGCTTTCCGCAAACGAGAGATTTTTTCTCTCCGGTGCGTGATTAATTTCCCTTGACGTGGGTCCAAAAAAAAAAAAGAAAAAAGAAAGGAATTTTTTGCATGGCTTGGTCGTTTTGGGGGCTTTTTTTTTCTCTTTCTGTACTTTTTTTTTCTTCATTACTCGATGGCTTAAACTTGTCAAACAAAGAGTACAAGAGAATGGGGGAACGTGTTGTTAATTGAGATGAAAACGTGGGTTCAATTTTTTTGGGTTTACAAATTAAAAAAAAAATGTGGAATTTAAAATGTTACCAACCGTTCAAATACAGCTTCTGACATGTTGTCGGTGTATGCAGGCTTGACTAAAAATTTTTGTTATTGTGGTTAAAGTTTTTGTTTGTTTTGTTTTAAACAAAGATTAAACTTTGTTTTCGCCAAGGTTGCAGGATCAAATTACAAATCAAAAAAGGAAATAAAAATAATCAATAGGAGTTTTAAAAAAAACATTGTCGTTTAAAAAACAAATTTTTTTTAACTTTTACGTACTATCAGTTTCATGATTTAAGGGATTGAATGATTTTTTTATATTTAGTCTACATAAAAAGTTTAGGAAGAACGATGTGAAAGATAGTGAAAATTGTTTCATCTGCTGTCTTTAAAACACTTACATCTGTGCAGGGTATCAACCAGTATACTCAAAATAAAAACCACCAAAAGGTATATCTTTAAAAAAAGTAGCGATCTTAACAATCCCTTAAACTATACACCTATCTCAAATTTCCCCCTTTTGTCAAACTCTTGAAGGCATGTAAAATATGCTTACATCCCATCTTACGTACATTTTTTAAAAAAGGGGAAAATCGCGAAGGTTTTACGAAAAATCACCCCCAAAAGATAAAAAGAGTCGAACGCGCTTTTTTGCTCCTATTTGTTTGTCTCTTTGTCCTCGTTGGGCGGAATATCACTCTTCTTTTAAGTTTGTTTCAGTGTCCGCCTGCACCCCATCTCCCTTTGAAAAAAAACTGCTGAAATTAATTCCATGACTCAAGTTAGCATTTTGACATCCGGGTATTTTTCTCGAAATTAGGGTTAGATATCTCTCTTTTTTCCCTTTTTTTTTTTCAGAAATAACTTCCCTTTTAAATTTAGGAGGAAATTGGAAATTTTAAAAATTGATGCTCTTATTGCAATTTATCAGTAGGAAACCACCCCCGGTCCACTTGATAACAAACAAAAACAGCATCAGGAAATGGGCAAAAGACAGAAAAAAAATGCAAGGGTTCTGCGAAAAAAAATATTTAGAATTTTTTTATCAATGAAACCAGCCAACACACAAATTTTTTCCTTTCCCAAACAAAAATCCATACAAATTTGGTATGAATGTGTTCTGGAGGAAAATTTAAAAATGGAAACTGTTTTTCTTTTTCCTTTAGAAATCAATAGCATTTTAAAAAATTTGACGAAAAAAAAATATGTAAACTTTTTAAAAAAGAATATTTCTCCTCCCCCTTCTCTCCTCTCTCCTCTCTCTCCTCTCTCTCTTTATTAATTGGGGGGTTTTACAGCAAGGGGGGGGAAAACTAACAAAAAAAAGGGTAGAAGGAGCGGGTAGGGAAGGGAGGGAAAGCCCTTTAACTAATCAAACGACTCCCCTTTTTATACTGTATATGTTACAATGCGAGAAACGTTGAAAAAGCTGAAAACTTCGATGAGGGGAGATTTCGCCGACTGCCTTGGTGTTGTCATACTTTATTTGGTACATTCCTCATTGATCATCGTTCAATCTTAGTCTTAACCATTTTTCTTTGAGCTGCATCCCCTCTCCCCTCTCTCTCTCTCTCTCTCTCTCTCTGTCTTCTGTTGTCCCCCCTCCTTCTCTTTCTGTCTGCTCTGTCTGTCTCTTCTTTCTCTGTCTTCTGTCTGTCGTCTGTCTGTCTTCTTCTGTCTTCTCTCTCTCTTCTCTCTCCTTCTCCCTCCCCTCCTCCCCCCTTCTGTAAATGCTAGGGAATATCTCTTCAAACATTCAATTCCTTTCCATTACTTTTTTTTTCCCCTTTTGGGAAAGGGACGGTGAGCGAGGGGACGGAAGGGGGAGGTGAGGGGGCAAATTTGTATGCAGTTCTTTGAAATTTTCCCCCTTGTCACCCATTCCCTTTTCCGTCCATTTTTTTCCTTTCCTTTTTCTGAAGAAAAGCGTTTTTTCACACTAATGCATTTTTCTCTTCGGCTTCTTTCTCCTTTCATGCAAAATTGTTCGAATTACTCTGTTCGAACTTTAAATACACGCTTCTCGTATGCTTACAAACTACAGAAACAGCATTATCTTGTTGTTGTTGTATTGTGTTGTGTTTGTTGTTGTTTTTTTGTTTTTGTTGTTTTTGTTGTTGTTGTTGTGTGTGGTGTGTGTGTGTGTGTGTGTGTGTTTGGGTTAAGAGACAAGAGAGAAAAAGAGAGCGAGGACGACGGAAAAAGAGAGAGAAAAGGAGAGAGAGAGAAAGAGAGAGAGAGAAAAGGAGAGAGGGGGGGGCCAGCAAGGCAGCAAAAACTGACAGTTTCGACATTATAAACCCATTGTTCACGAGAATCTTGTACGATCTTGTTAAAAAATTTCCAAAGTAAATACAAACGAAACCTTTGAAGCAACCCCCACACACACACAACACACACACCCCCCAAAAACCACACACACACACACCCCAAACACGCACACCACACACCACCACCAAACACACACACACACAACACACCCCCGCCGCGCGCCGCGCGCGTGCACTAAAACACACCAAACACAGCACAAAACAACACACAAGACACACAAAAACACACAAAACACACCACACACAAAAACCACACACACCCCCACACAGCACAGCGCCGCGTGCCTCATACAACAGTTATGCCCCGTATTAATCTAAAGACAAAAAAAAGGACCGATAAACCTTTTCCCCTAAGAAAGAAATATCAGTAAAAAAAAAAAAAAACAAAACCAAAAAAAAAAAAAAAAAAAAAATATAAAAAAAAGAAAGAAATACCACACACAATTCAGTCTAAATAAAGTTTAAAATATTTTTAAATTTTGTAGCTCTTTCTTCAGGGAAGTCACGATGGTAAGCGCTTATCGTCCCGTTAATGATAACAACAATCACTTTCCACAGAATAAGCGACGTCTATTTTCATTCTTTTTCTCACAAAAAAGTCGTCTGCGAAAAAAAAATTATTGTTGTACATTTTTTCTCTGATATTTTTACTGTCATCGATCAAAAAAAGGCTTCAGACTCAAACTCGAAGATGTATGAACTGGGCGAAATGGAAAACCTTCTGGGCGATTGAGGACGGAAAAGAAAATGAAAAAAAAAACCCACGATCATCAATAATAAATATAACTTTTTCCTTTCGGGTTTTTAATGACATAGAATTTTGTCTAAAACAGTAATTTTTCCTCCAACCAGAGCATTTATAAGCATCATAATTATGTGCCATCCCTTTTCTTTGGTGTGTGTTGTGTGTGTGTGGTGTGTGTGTGTGTGGTGTGTGTGTGTGGTGGGTGTGTAGAGAAGGAGAGAGAGAGAGAGAGAGAGAGAGAGAGAGAGAGAAGCAACTGAAAATATTTTTCGAAGTTCTTATTTTCTGTCGAGCTATCCTTTTTTTTTCTAGCTATTTTCTGAATTTTTTTTTCTTCTCTTTCTTCAGGTTTACTCCTGGCGTAGACTGAGAAAATACTAACGATTTCACAGCGAACGAAATCATTTGCGATAAACCAAATGTGGAAAACAAAAAACCAAAAAACAAAATTTTTGAGAATGAAAATAAGAATTTTTGAAAAAAAAAAAAAAAAAAAAAAAAGAAAAATTAGAAAAACCAAATTTAAAAAACCCTCGAAAAAAAAAAACCCCCCCGAAAAAAAGTCCTTAAAAAAAAACTCAAAAAAAAAAAAAACCGCCTTCTGTCAAAACTTCAGGGGGTTAAAACTAAAACCTTAATCTCAAAACCTTTTCTCTTTTTTCCCCCCCCTCCACCTCCCCCCCCTCCCCCCCCTTCCTCCTCTCGCCCCTACGAATCCGCTTGTCCTTTTTTTCTTTATGTATTTTTACCCTTTCGTAATTCATTTTTTGATTTATTGTTTATTTACTTATTTACTTTGCCCGAAAAGTGCATTTTGACATACAAGAAAAAAACATACAAAAAAATGTAGATTTTTACAATAAAAAAGAACACACACACACACACACACACACACACACACACACAAACACCACACACACACACAACAGTTTTTGAATAAAAAACACACAAATTGCCAAAGCGGGGGACTGACGAAGACCAATCTCTGCCACTACGGTACGCCACATCACATCAGCCAGCCCAGCAACACAGCATAGCAGTAACAGCAGAAAAGGCGCAGGGGGACAAGAGGCTTGAGGGGTTCCCGCGCTGGCAATACTCCGCGCCTCTCACGAGTTGTTAGCTTACTCCTGATGTCAAAAGGGGGTATTTCGAAGAAAGGGGGGGACCTGGTCAGGTGACCCGCGCTCATTTGCATTTTAAAAAAAGGGGGGACGGCCGACAGGGGGTTGCGTGTGGTGTGGTGGTCGGTCGCCCTCGCCCCGCTTTGACTTCCCAAGTAGTGTGTTTTGGATCCGAAGATCTGGCTGGGGGGGAACCGAAGATCCGCGATTTTTCTCTTCCCCTCTCACCCTCTCTTCTTCCCTTTTTTCCCCCTTTTTGGTGGGGAGCGCGCGCTAAACACACACACACAAACGCGCCGCGCGCAAACCACGCCCACCACCACCACGCGCGCGCCACGTAAAACCCACGCAACCCACAAAACATACACACGCGCGCGCGCGCACGCACGACACATAGTCATGCACGCACTCCACCGGGGACAAACCACACGAATAACACACATTTTCACCCCCCCCCCCCCCCCCCCCCCTATTTTGTCTGTCGTCTTCTGTCCTGTCCGTCTTTGATTGGGCCCCTTCCTAAACAATCCACCCCACCCTTATCAACACAAACAAGCCCCCCCCCCCCCCCCACACACACACCACACGCCGCCGCGCGCCACACACACAACACACAACCCGCAAAAAGGGGAAAGCGGAAGCGGAAATTTATTTATATGGGGCCCTAGCCCCTTCTGAAGGGGGGACAATACAGGGCAATAACAATTTTTCATAAACACGAATAGGTAAACAATTAAAATCAAAAGACATGACAGTTGAGCATTAATCCATTCTGACGGGTAATCTAAGAATCCTTAGCTGATGTATAGACTCTTTTAAATCTTTTACAAATAAATGCAAACATTTTCAATAAAATTTCTTTCCATTTGCCATGACAATACAACTTTAAACATGCAGGGCTTTTTTAATATTTAGGGGAAAAAAAAATCTTTTGTAAATTTTGGGAAGACAGGGGCACACACAAAAAAATTGTTCATCCTCTTTGGCATTTTTACAAATGGACATATAAAACATCTTCATCAAAAATAGTATACCGATTCTTTTTTGCAGATATATCGGCTATCCAAAACTCATTCTTGCCATATAGGGCTTCAAAACCCATCAATGTCCAGCAAAAATACCTTTTACAATTCCTAGATGATTTAAGTTCTATAAAAAGCTACCCGCACTATCTTAATGTGTTCCTCCCATTTTTTGCACGTTTTCAATCAACCTTTACGTAGTTCTTTAAAAAAATATTACATTTTCCCACCTTGATTACCCCGACGAACCCGAACCCATTTTGATAAAAAAAAATCTCGATACTGACGCCCAATTTTTTTTACTTTTAATTCTAAACTAAGCAACATTTTTTACCCTTATATTAATCTTTTTCTCATCCATACGCAGAATTTTCAAAACCCGAAACTAATACACAAATAGGGTTGATGTCATAGGATATCGACCGTATCCCCATACACAAAAACATTTGGCGTTTTAGGTTTTACTCCCCAAAAACTTTTTTTAAACAAACAAGTGAACTTTTCTATTTCAGCAAAGCTTTTTCCATACCCCATAACTCTGCTCCAACTGAGCAAAAGGGTTTGGGCTTGCGCAACAAAAAGTTTAAGTAACACAACCCAAAAATTGTTATTAAGTAATACAAAAATTTTTTTTTAATATACTAGTACCCGCATTTTGCCTGCTCGCAAAGGGCCACAGGAGGTGAAAAACTAAGACGGGGAGTGAAATAAAAGCCAAGATATTTGTAACAATTCACAAAACCCATTTCCTCGCCATTTAAAAACCACTCCCCCTTGTCCCGTATCCATTTTTTTGAAAAACTACAACGGGGCTCTTTTCCATATTTACTAATTTGAACCCTTCAGCTGCATTATGGAGGTTTTTTAAACTGGTTTGGACCCAACAGGATTTTCTGATAACAAAGCAATACACGGCTATAACAAGATAAATAATCGAAGATTTCAGTGACATTTGGCTCCATGACGCCCTTTTTTAATTATTTCTGGGCCAACATTTAAAAATAACAAAAAAATACAGGGCACAAGCACTCCCTGTATCACACCCTGTGTGCACAAAAACAGTCTGGGGTTCACTGCCCCTCTTATTTTTCTTTTACATTAGAAACATACTTTTTTTACACCGAAACAGCTTCCCCTTTTAAAACCATTTTTTTGAAAAAACGGCCATAGAAGTTTTTCCTTTAAAAAGAACAAAGGCCTTCTAAAAATCAATAAAAGCAACGTAGAATTTTTCGAATTAAAAGAAAACTGCTTCTGTACAAGCTAATAATGTAAACATTGGTCCACGTAGAGTACCTTTCTTAAAACCAGCCTGATTTCGCAGTGATATTATCGTTCTACCCACATCTGCAACCTGTATTTATAAAAGAACTATTAAAACTTCTCCCAATATCAAAAAGTGACACTCCCTTGTAGTTGCCAATCTTTAACTTTTCCTTTTTTAAAAACAAGGGCACTAAAAGATTCCATCCACCTTCAGGGGGGTTATTCCTCGTCCAAAAAAGAGCATTAAAAAAATCTAACGGAACTCAAAAATAGTCCGCCACCATTTTTAAAAAAATTCCCCAAAAAAAAACCATCTGGACCAGAATTTGCCTTTTTTTCAACTTCTTTAAGCTACATAACTTCCCTTTGGGAGATTGGGTCGCCAAAAAACAATTTCATCTGTGCTTTCCGAATAATTTACCGTTTTTTTCATTGGCTGTCAAACATCTTTTTTCAAAAGGTTTTTGAAGTTTTATGCCACCGTTAACTAAAAACGCATTTTTTGTGCGAGACCCTTGAATGAAAATCCATGTACATTAGGGGCCAAAAATCAGGATCATTCACCGAATTAACAAGATTTTTAAAAAAAAGTGTTGTATTTTTTTTTCCTTCTTCTGTAATACTTCTTATATCCTTTTCGAGAATACAAAACGACCTGTCAGGACATCAAATGTTCTGCGAAAATTTTCTAGAAGTTTCGGTAACATTTTAGCTACTTACATTCTGGGCAAACCACGAAACTTTTTACGGTTTCTTTCATCAATCAACCTTGTTTTCATACACTGGCTTTTTTTTCTCAACAGTTTTTTTAAACGTATTCAATCCAGGTTAAACCCCAATCAAGGTCAATTGCGCTCAAAAAAAAGATTAGTACCCTTTTGTTCTTTCTGCATAAAAAAAACAGCATTCTTTTTCCCCCGCCAACAAATTTTTTCAATAAATTTACAATTTTCAATACATTATCTGATCCCTATAAAATTTTTTATCACCCTGATAAAATTCACATGAAACTCAAAAGGCAAGTGATGGGACTAAATGCGTTCTTGTACTACATAGAACATAATGACATAATCATAAATAAAGATAACAGAGGCCAAGAAATAATCATTAACACTTTCCTGATCAGAAACGAAGTAAAACGACCTTGGCGGTCGCCAAACATACCCGTTTAAAATGCAAATTCAGAGCTGTGGACATGCTTAGAAACACTTACCATACTATTTAATATTTTGTCTTCCCAACTCCCTTTTTAATACGAAAAAAATCATTTTTTAAAAAAGCCTAAAAACATGCTATTAGCACCTGTTCCTGACGATATTAAATTCCTTTTAAGGTCCCGCTTAAAAGAATATACAAAAAGGAAATTTAAAGACCTTTTTTTCTGTGAGAATATCTTCTAGTGAACTACACCTTTATAAACATAAAAATACGAGAGATGGGAATTTTCCGGGGGTACATATGTACATACATACAAAACATTTTTGGCAAATTAAAGACTTCTAGAAATTTACAAACATAAAAACCCTTGTTGTAATAAACATCATTGCTTTCACATATTCAAAAGTTTTTTTTTCACGAGACAAATTTTCCCCCTATCGTCTTCCTTGAGGTGAATTGTAAGCTGGTTTACAAAAAAATTTCATGGGGATGAAAAAAAAAAAGGGTTGTAAACAACAACAAAATTTCAAAAAGAAAAACTAGTCAAACGATTTTATAAAAGAGAAAATTTAGGACACCAACTTCAAAAACAATCCATTGAAAACCAATGTAAAAAGACAACGATTTCCACCACACACACTTATTCTTTCCGCTCTCGTACGCATGCCCCCTTTCCCGCTGGTAAATTTCACACCACTCTCAAAATACACATCAACACCGCTTGGAAGTAACGTGTTCAAAAACATCCCGCGCACGCAACGGGACTGACATGGTTTGCAGTGTCATTTTCCCTGTCAAAAAACTCACGGGGAACAACGCCTTACTGAATACCCGCGTAGGGAAACGGGGAAAATTTTTTTTTTTTTCCCCCAAGAAACTTTAAAACAAAATTTTTTTTAAAATCAAAGTTAGTTTTAAAAAACCCCCCCCCCCATTTTTTTTGGTTTTTTAAAATCCCACAAAAAAACTTTTCCCCAAAAATCCAAAAAAAATTTTTTTTTTTTTTTGGGTCAATAGGGGTTCCCCCAACTTCCCAACCCCCGGGAAAACCCCAAAAAATATTCCCCTTTTTTTTTATAAAAAATTTTTTTTGGGTGGGGGGGGGGGGGGGGGGGGGGGGGGAAGGGCAAATTTCCGGCCAAACCTTTTTCCCGGTCTTAATCCCCTTCAAATTTTTTATTTTTTTTTCCGCGGGGGAAAAAAGTGAATTTTTTTTGGCCGTCCCCCCCCCAATGTCACCTTCCCAATAAAATTTTTATTTTTTTTTGTTTTTCGGGGGATTTTTACCAAATTTTCCTTCCCCTTTTTCAAAATTTTTCCCCCCCCGTCCGCAAAAGTCTTTAAGCAACCCCACCGGGGAAAAAACAATCGCCAGGCCCACTCGGGACCGGGCCCAAAAAACCACAACCCCCCCCGGGCCCAAACCTCCCCCCCCCCACCCCCCCCCCGCCCCTTCCCCTTTTCCCCCCCCGACCCAAATTAAAACAAGAAATAAAGTTTGCTATTTTTTGCCGAAAGAAACCCTTTTTAGCCCCCCCAAAATTAAGCCCAAAAACCCCCAAACAAAAATTAAAACCCTTTCCCATAATCCCAATCCCTTAAAATTTTAAAAAACCCCACTTAAATTCCCATTGATTTTCAAAATTTGGGCCCCCCCAAAAAAAAAAAAAAAAAAAAAAAAAAAGAAAAATTTTTTTACCCTATACCCCAACATTTTATTTCCATAACACCTTTCCCCAAAACCAACAATTCCTCCCCCTTTCCCTTTAGGCCCCAAAATTTTTACAGACCTTTTTGGTTTTGGGGGGGGGCCTAAAGATCCCCGGGGGGCCTTCAGGTTTTCCCCCATTGTTTTTTTTTATCGGTTTTTTT
>JAMYXO010000086.1:0-37500 GCA_033310375.1 Conus canariensis
ACGTCTGAAACTGACACACAACACAACAGCACGCAACGACGACAAGACGGAACTCATGTTCGTGACAAAACAGCCTAACCATCCTTCTCTGCCTCCAACTGTCACTATCAACGACTGTGCTGTCTCTGTCTCCACCTCTGTCCGCAGTCTAGGGGTCATACTTGACCAATCCCTCTCCTTTGAGAAACAGGTTTCAAATATTTGCAAGATTGCCTATTTAGAACTAAGAAGAATCAGCTCTGTACGTCACCTTCTCTCTACAGATGCTCCAGAAACTCTCATTTGTGCATTTGTCTTATCTAGAAGAGATTACTGCAACTCACTTTTGGCCGGCCTTCCAAAATACCTGATAGAAAGATTACAGCGAATCCAAAATCATGCAGCCCGAGTCGTCTGTAGAGCAAGAAAACATGCTCACATTTCGCCTCTCCTCCACTCTCTTCACTGGCTATCTGTCTCAAACCGTATCTCGTACAAAATCTCAACTCTCACTTTCTCTGCTCTCTTTGAAAATGGACCTTCTTATCTCTCAGATCTCCTTAAAATCTACACCCCCTCTCGACAACTACGCTCCTGTGCTGACGACCGCCTTCTGCGAATGACTCGCTTCAGGACTACTACTGGTGAAAGATCTTTCTCTTTTCAAGCTCCAGCGACGTGGAACAGACTGCCAGACTGTCTCAGACATTCAGATTCTGTCTCTTCTTTCAAGTCTAAACTTAAAACCCATCTATTTTCTCATAATTAGTCAATGCTGTGGGGAGAGGGGAGGGGGGGTACAACCTAACTCATAGCTGTCTGTGCCTTTTCAAATGTAGCGTATGTGTATGTTCTCTATTATAGGTATTTGTTGTATGATTGAACGTTATAGGATTAAGTTTTTGTAGTGATATTTGAAGAATAAGTGAATGTCACATTAGTAGGATTAGGATTTGTTAGTTATTGTAGTAATAGTATTTGTAGTTGGGTGTAAGGTGTATTATTGTATATGAGAAGGGTGAATGTAGTATGACTTTGTAAAGCGCTTAGAGAAATTCGTTTGATTAAGCGCTATATAAGAAATCATTATTATTATTATTATTACGTCAGAAACTGACACACAACAAAACAGCACGCATGTCTGTAAGTAGCACACAACACAACAGAACGCACATCTGTAACTGGCACACAACATAACAGCATGCACGTCTGTAACAGGAACAAAACACAACAGCACGAACATCTGTAACTGGCACACAACACAACAGCACGCACGTCTGTAACTGGCACACAACAAAACAGCACACACGTCTGTAACTGACACACAACAAAACAGCACGCTCGTCTGCAACTGACACACAACAAAACAGCACGCTCGTCTGCAACTGACACACAACAAAACAGCACGCTCGTCTATAACTGACACACAACAAAACAGCACGCTCGTCTGCAACTGACACACAACGAAACAGCACGCTCGTCTGCAACTGACACAACAAAACAGCACGCTCGTCTGCAACTGACACACAACAAAACAGCACGCTCGTCTGCAACTGACACACAACAAAACAGCACGCACATCTGAAACTGACACACAACACAACAGCACGCACGTCTGTAACTGACACACAACACAACAGCACGCACATCTCTAACTGACACACAACACAACAGCACGCACATCTCTAACTGACACACAACACAACAGTACACACATCTGTAACTGACGCACAACACAACAGCACGCACACCTGTAACTGACACACAACACAACAGCACGCACATCAGTAACTGACACACAACACAACAACACGCACATCTGTAACTGGCACACAAACAAAACAGCACGCACATCAGTAATTGACACACAACACAACAGCACACACATCTGTAACTGACACAACACAACAGCACGCACATCAGTAACTGACACACAACACAACAGCACTCACGTCTGTAACTGCCACACAACAGTACACACGTCTGTAACTGACACACAACACAACAGCAGGCACGTCTGTAACTGACACACAACACAACAGCACGCACGTCTGTAACTGACACACAACACAACAGCACGCACACCTGTAACTGACACACAACACAAACGGCACGCAAGTCTGTAACTGACACACACACAACAGCACACACATCTGTAACTGACACACAGCCAAACAGCACCCACGTCTGTAACTGGCACACAAAACAACAGCACGCATGTCTGTAACTGGCACTGAACAAAAAAAGCACGCACATCTGTAACTGGCAAACAACAAAACAGCACGCACGTCTGTAACTGACACAAAGTAAAACAGCATGCAGATCTGTCACTAACACACAACAAAACAGCATGCACATCTGTAACTGACACACAGCAAAACAGCATGCACATCTGTAACTGACACACAGCAAAACAGCACCCACGTCTGTAACTGGCACGCAAAAAAATACAGGGACGCGCGTCTGTAACTGACACACAACACAACAACACGCACGTCTGTAACTGGCACACAACGCAACAGCACGAACGTCTGTAACTGGCACACAACACAACAGGACGCACGTCAGTAACTGGCGCACAACACAACAGCACGCACGTCTGTAACTGACACACAACAAAACAGCAGGCACGTCTGTAACTGACACACAACACAACAGCACGCACGTCTGTAACTGACACACAACACAACAGCACGCACGTCTGTAACTGACACACAACACAACAGCACGCACATCTGTAACTGACACACAACACAACAGCACGCATATCTGTAACTGACACACAACACAACAGCACGCACGTCTGTAACTGACACACAACAAAACAGCACGCACATCTGTAACTGACACACAACACAACAGCATGCACGTCTATAACTGGCACACAACACACACAGCACGCACATCTGTAACTGGTACACAACACAACAGCACGCACATCTGTAACTGGCACGCAACACAACAACACGCACATCTGTACCTGACACACAGCACAACAGCACGCACATCTGTAACTGACACACTACACAACAGCACGCAATCTGTAACTGGCACAATACACAACAGAACGCACATCTCTAACTGGCACATAACAAAACAGCACGCACGCCAGTAACTGACACACAACACAGCAGCGCGCTCAACTGTAACTGACACACAACACAACAGCACGCACATCTGCAACTGAAACACAACACAACAGCACGCACATCTGTAACTGACACACAACACAACAGCACGCACATCTGTAACTGACACACAACAAAACAGCACGCACGTCTGGAACTGGCACAGAACAGAACAGCACGCACGTCTGTAACTGACACACAACACAACAGCACGCACATCTCTAACTGACACACAACACAACAGCACGCACACCTGTAACTGACACACAACACAACAGCACGCACATCTGTAACTGACACACAACACAAAAGCACGCACATCTGGAACAGACACAGAACACAACAGCCCGCACCTCTGTAAATGACACACAACACAACAGAACGCACGTATGTAACTGGCACACAACACAACAGCACGCACCTCTGTAACTGCACACAACACAACAGCACGCTCCTCTGTAACTGACACACAACACAACAGCACGCACGTCTGTAACTGACACACAACAAAACAGCACCCACGTCTGTAACTGACAAACAACAAAACAGAACGAACGTCTGTAAATGACACACAACACAACAGCACCTACGTCTGTAACTGTCACACAACAAAACAGCACGCACGTCTGTAACTGACACACAACACAACAGCACCCACGTCTGTGACTGACACACAACAAAACAGCACGCTCATCTGTAACTGGCACAAAACACAACAGCACACATATCTGTAACAGGCACACAGCACAACAGCACGCACGTCAGTAACTGACACACAACAAAACAACACGCACGTCAGTAACAGACACACAACACAACAGCACCCAAATCTGTAACTGGCACACAGCACAACAGCACGGACGTCAGTAACTGACACACAACAAAACAACACGCACGTCAGTAACAGACACACAACACAACAGCACCCAAATCTGTAAATGGCACACAACACAACAGCATGCACATCTGTAACTGACACACAACATAACAGCACGTACATCTGTAACTGGCACACAACACAACAGCACACACATCTGTAACTGACACACAACAAAACAGCACGCACAGCTGTAACTGACACACAACACAACAGCACAGACATCTGTAACTGACTCACAACACAACAGCACGCACATCTGAAACTGACACACAACACAAACAGCACGCACATCTGTAACTGACACTCAACACAACAGCACGCACATCTGTAACTGACACACAACACAACAGCACGCACGTCTGTAACTGACACACAACACAACAGCACGCACGTCTGCAACTGGCACGCAACAAAACAGCACGCACGTCAGTAACTGACACACAACAAAACAGCACGCACGTCTGTAACTGACACACAACACAACAGCACGCACGTCTGTAAATGGCACACAACACAACAGCATGCACATCTTTAACTGACACACAACACAACAGCACGCTCGTCTGTAAATGACACACAACACAACAGCACACACATCTGTAACTGACACACAACACAACAGCACGCACATCTGTAACTGGCACACAACAAAACAGCACGCACATCTGTAACTGACACACAACACAAGAGCACGCTCGTCTGTAACTGACACACAACACAACAGCACGCACATCTGTAACTGACACACAACACACAGCACGCTCGTCTGTAACTGACCACAACACAACAGCAGCACATCTGTAACTGACACACAACACAACAGCACGCTCGTCTGTAACTGACACACAACACAACAGCACGCACATCTGTAACTGACACACAACAAACAGCACGCACATCTGTAACTGACACACAACACAACAGCACGCACGTCTGTAACTGACACACAACAAAACAGCACGCACGTCTGTAACTGACTCACAACACAACAGCACGCACATCTGTAACTGACACACAACACAACAGCACGCACGTCTGTAACTGACACACAACAAACAGCACGCACATCTGTAACTGACACACAACACAACAGCACGCACGTCTGTAACTGACACACAACAAAACAGCACGCACATCTGTAACTGACCACAACACAACAGCACGCACGTCTGTAACTGACACACAACACAACAGCACGCACGTCTGTAACTGACTCACAACACAACAGCACGCACATCTGTAACTGACACACAACACAACAGCACGCACGTCTGTAACTGACTCACACCAACAGCAGACATCTGTAACTGACACACAACACAACAGCAGCACGTCTGTAACTGACACACAACACAACAGCACGCACGTCTGTAACTGACTCACAACACAACAGCACGCACATCTGTAACTGACACACAACACAACAGCACGCCGACGTCCCATCGTAACTGACACACAACACAACAGCACGCACGTCTGTAACTGACTCACAACACAACAGCACGCACATCTGTAACTGACACCACAACACACAACAGCACCACGCACTGTAACTGACACACAACACAACAGCACGCATCTGTAACTGACACACAACAACAGCACAGCACGTCTGTAACTGACACACAACACAACAGCACGCAGTCTGTAACTGACACAACAAACAGCACGCATCTGTAACTGACACACAACAAACAGCACGCACTCTGTAACTGGACCACAACACAACAGCACGCACTCTGTAACTGACACACAACACAACAGCACGCACGTCTGTAACTGACACACAACAAACAGCACGCACATCTGTAACTGACACACAACAAAACAGCACGCACTCTGTAACTGACACACAACACAACAGCACGCACATCTGTAACTGACACACAACAAACAGCACGCACATCTGTAACTGACACACAACACAACAGCACGCACATCTGTAACTGACCACACAACAAAACAGCACGACTCTGTAACTGACACACAACACAACAGCACGCACATCTGTAACTGACACACAACAAAACAGCACGCACATCTGTAACTGACACACAACAAAACAGCACGCAATCTGTAACTGACACACAACAACAGCACGCACAGTCGTAACTGACACACAACAACAGCACGCACTCTGTAACTGAACACAACAAGCAGCACACATCTGTAACTGACACACAACAAACACACGCACATCTTAATGACACGAAAACACAACATTTTGCACGAGCTCTTTATGCACAGTAAAAAAAAAAAAGAACCTGAATGTTTGCTAACTAGACACAAAAAATCAAATCAACAACGCAACAGTCAGTATTGAGTTCAAACAACATGCACATCTCTACTCACAGAAAAAAAAAAACAACAAAAAACTAACATGATAGACATTGCCACGATTGTCTTATTTCAGTAAAAACATATGAAATGTTTCAACAATTTGAGAAAAAAAATGTTTGTTTGTTTGTTTGTTTGTTTTAACAGGCTATGTTTAACATGCTATGTTTATGTTTCAATGCGACAGGCTATTTCTTGGGATTTGTCTAATGTGCATTTTGCTGTCGATGGTTTGTTTGACTGACTTTATTGGTAACTACTTCATTCCTAATTTGTAAGTGGCTGGCTTATTGCTTTGTTTGACTGACTTTATGGTAACACTTCATTCCTATTTGTCAGTGGCTGGCTTATTGTTTCTTAGCTGACTGTATTGAACACAAATCACAGGTCATACTGAAAGGCACGATGTACTACCCAACAAGCAGCCCTATGACACAATAACACCATCAATTGCAGAGAAGCTCATTAAGAACACTACATTTGCCATGGCTCTATTGAGTTAAAAAAAAAAAAAAGAACCTGAATTTTTAATATGATCCAATTAATACTACTGTCATGTATTGAGTTTCAAACAATGCACTCTATGAACAAAACAAACTCATTCCATTTGCAGTCTATTGGGTTAAAATATTGAAATTTCACAATAGCAGTGGGGGGGGGGGAGGGGAACACCAACCGCTAAGGTCATTGGTAGTCGGAAGCAATGTTTACATTTGAACAATGTAGTTCAGTGGTTTTTTTTTTCTCTTTTCTCTTCTTCTTTTCAGGCTGCGGGTGGAGAATTATAATCATGTTGACTTTGGAAATTGTTGTTGTGTTTGTAACAGCTATGTTTCAGTGTTATGTTAGAAGCTTTGGATTTTCATTCATTTGCGTGAGGTTGTTTGTGACTTATTGGTCTACTCATCCTATTGCGATTTTGCTGACACTTTGGATCTCTTAGGACTCGTTACACTAGATCTCGTACTGCCATTTTTGACGACTTTGTAACTACTCACCATTTAGCGCTTTGTTGGACACTAGAGGACTCATTACTGTCAGACCAGGCAGTTGTAACTGAAACACTACCAGTGCCATCTGTACTATTTAAACGACGACTTGTAACTACTCATCCAGATTGTACCAGGCGCTTGTATGAGACGACATTGTAACTGAACAGACTCTTATCCAAAGTTGTAATGACCAGGCAATCTGTTGACAACGAGACTTTAATGAACACAACATCAAACCATAGTATGTCAGTTGCCCCGGCAGCTTGTAATGCCCCTGACTTATGAACCAACTTATTCACAGAATTTGCACTGATGCTTATTGAAGTTGACTGATTTATTGTAAACTAACTTCAATTCCAGTATTGTTCAACTGCCATTCTTTTCGAACCAAACTAAATGATAACATTTGCCTAGTTTATTGCCAGGTAAAAATGTTTGTTTTACTAAAGACTGTATGGTATTCAGTGAGGGGGATGGGGGTGGAACAACCACCTGCTATTCGGGTTGACCTATTGACTGATCAAGGTCGCGGATGACAGATGGTAATTCACGTTTGCAGTGGCTAGGTTTGACGTGATTGTCTCTCTCCTTTTCGTCTGGCTATTTGTCACTTGCTCTCTTCCAGTGCACTGCGGGATGTGGAAACTTCTCCTATGTCGTGGCGTGTGACACTTATTGGTAACTCATCCGTTGTCTGCTGCTTTGTTGTTGACTGCTTTTAACACTATGTTCATGCCTATTGTTACTGTTTGCAATCATCAGTGCGTATTTTTGTTTACTCTATTGTCTACTTCTCCTGCGGCTGTTATTGTTGTTGACTGACTTATGGAACTACTTCATCCTAGTTTGTCAGTGGCTGGCTTATGTTTGTTTGACTGACTTATTGTAACTACTTCATTCCTATTTGTCGTGCTGCTTTTGTTTGTTTGACTGACTTATTGGTAACTATTCATTCCTAGTTTGTCATGGTGGCTATTGTTTGTTTGACTGATTATTGGTAACTACTTCATTCCTAGTTTGTCATGGCTGGCTTATTGTTTGTTTGACTGACTTTATTGGTAACTACTTCTTCATTGCAGGCCTTATTTTTGAGACTTTGTACACTATTCTGTTTGCGGCTGGCTATTGTTTGTTGACTGACTTTATTGGTAACTACTTCATTCCTAGTTTGTCAGTGGCTGGCTTATTGTTTGTTTGACTGACTTATTGGTAACTACTTCATTCCTAGTTTGTCAGTGGCTGGCTTATTGTTTGTTTGACTGACTTTATTGGTAACTACTTCATTCCTAGTTTGTCAGTGGCTGCTTATTGTTTGTTTGACTGACTTATTGGTAACTACTTCATTCCTAGTTTGTCAGTGGCTGGCTTATTGTTTGTTTGACTGACTTTATTGGTAACTACTTCATTCCTAGTTTGTCAGTGGCTGGCTTATTGTTTGTTTGACTGACTTATTGGTAAACTTCATTCCTAGTTTGCAGTGGCTGGCTTATTGTTTTTTGACTGACTTATTGTAACTACTTCATTCCTATTTGTCAGGCTGGCTTATTGTTTGTTTGACTGACTTATTGGTAACTACTCATTCCTAGTTTGTCAGTGGCTGGCTTATTGTTTGTTTGACTGACTTTATTGGTAACTACTTCATTCCTAGTTTGTCAGTGGCTGGCTTATTGTTTGTTTGACTGACTTATTGGTAACTACTTCATTCCTAGTTTGTCAGTGGCTGGCTTATTGTTTGTTTGACTGACTTTATTGGTAACTACTTCATTCCTAGTTTGTCAGTGCTGCTTATTGTTGTGATGACTATGGTAACTACTTCATTCCAGTTTGTCATGTGGCTTATGTTGTGACTGACTGTATTGGTAACTACTTCATTCCTAGTTTGTCAGTGGCTGGCTTATTGTTTGTTTGACTGACTTTATTGGTAACTACTTCATTCCTAGTTTGTCAGTGCTGGCTTATTGTTTGTTTGACTGACTTTATTGGTAACTACTTCATTCCTAGTTTGTCAGTGGCTGGCTTATTGTTTGTTTGACTGACTTTATTGGTAACTACTTCATTCCTAGTTTGTCAGTGGCTGGCTTATTGTTTGTTTGACTGACTTTATTGGTAACTACTTCATTCCTAGTTTGTCAGTGGCTGGCTTATTGTTTGTTTGACTGACTTATTGGTAACTACTTCATTCCTAGTTTGTCAGTGGCTGCTTATTGTTTGTTTGACTGACTTTATTGGTAACTACTTCATTCCTAGTTTGTCAGTGGCTGGCTTATTGTTTGTTTGACTGACTTATTGGTAACTACTTCATTCCTAGTTTGTCAGTGGCTGGCTTATTGTTTGTTTGACTGACTTTATTGTAACTACTTCATTCCTAGTTTGTCAGTGGCTGGCTTATTGTTTGTTTGACTGACTTTATTGGTAACTACTTCATTCCTAGTTTGTCAGTGGCTGGCTTATGTTTGTTTGACTGACTTATTGGTAACTACTTCATTCCTAGTTTGTCAGTGGCTGGCTTATTGTTTGTTTGACTGACTTATTGGTAACTACTTCATTCCTAGTTGTCAGTGGCTGGCTTTTGTTTGTTGACTGACTGTATTGGTAACTACTTCATTCCTAGTTTGTCAGTGGCTGGCTTATTGTTGTTTTGACTGACTTTATTGTAACTACTTCATTCCTAGTTTGTCAGTGGCTGGCTTATTGTTTGTTTGACTGACTTATTGTAACTACTTCATTCCTAGTTGTCAGTGCTGGCTTATTGTTTGTTTGACTGACTTTATTGGTAACTACTTCATTCCTAGTTTGTCAGTGGCTGGCTTATTGTTGTTTGACTGACTTATTGGGTAACTACTTCATTCCTAGTTTGTCAGTGGCTGGCTTATTGTTTGTTTGACTGACTGTATTGGTAACTACTTCATTCCTAGTTTGTCAGTGGCTGGCTTATTGTTTGTTTGACTGACTTATTGGTAACTACTTCATTCCTAGTTTGTCAGTGGCTGGCTTATTGTTTGTTTGACTGACTTATTGGTAACTACTTCATTCCTAGTTTGTCAGTGGCTGGCTTATTGTTTGTTTGACTGACTTTATTGGTAACTACTTCATTCCTAGTTTGTCAGTGGCTGGCTTATTGTTTGTTTGACTGACTTTATTGGTAACTACTTCATTCCTAGTTTGTCAGTGGCTGGCTTATTGTTTGTTTGACTGACTTTATTGGTAACTACTTCATTCCTAGTTTGTCAGTGGCTGGCTTATTGTTTGTTTGACTGACTTTATTGGTAACTACTTCATTCCTAGTTTGTCAGTGGCTGGCTTATTGTTTGTTTGACTGACTTTATTGGTAACTACTTCATTCCTAGTTTGTCAGTGGCTGGCTTATTGTTTGTTTGACTGACTTTATTGGTAACTACTTCATTCCTAGTTTGTCAGTGGCTGGCTTATTGTTTGTTTGACTGACTTTATTGGTAACTACTTCATTCCTAGTTTGTCAGTGGCTGGCTTATTGTTTGTTTGACTGACTTTATTGGTAACTACTTCATTCCTAGTTTGTCAGTGGCTGGCTTATTGTTTGTTTGACTGACTTATTGGTAACTACTTCATTCCTAGTTTGTCAGTGGCTGGCTTATTGTTTGTTTGACTGACTTTATTGGTAACTACTTCATTCCTAGTTTGTCAGTGGCTGGCTTATTGTTTGTTTGACTGACTTTATTGGTAACTACTTCATTCCTAGTTTGTCAGTGGCTGGCTTATTGTTTGTTTGACTGACTTATTGGTAACTACTTCATTCCTAGTTTGTCAGTGGCTGGCTTATTGTTTGTTTGACTGACTTTATTGGTAACTACTTCATTCCTAGTTTGTCAGTGGCTGGCTTATTGTTTGTTTGACTGACTTTATTGGTAACTACTTCATTCCTAGTTTGTCAGTGGCTGGCTTATTGTTTTGTTTGACTGACTTATTGGTAACTACTTCATTCCTAGTTTGTCAGTGGCTGGCTTATTGTTTGTTTGACTGACTTTATTGGTAACTACTTCATTCCTAGTTTGTCAGTGGCTGGCTTATTGTTTGTTTGACTGACTTTATTGGTAACTACTTCATTCCTAGTTTGTCAGTGGCTGGCTTATTGTTTGTTTGACTGACTTTATTGGTAACTACTTCATTCCTAGTTTGTCAGTGGCTGGCTTATTGTTTGTTTGACTGACTGTATTGGTAACTACTTCATTCCTAGTT
The DNA here is from genome assembly GCA_033310375.1 of Conus canariensis. Taxonomy (NCBI): domain Eukaryota; kingdom Metazoa; phylum Mollusca; class Gastropoda; order Neogastropoda; family Conidae; genus Conus; species Conus canariensis. Next base: position 11,532 of record JAMYXO010000086.1, read on the forward strand.
TGTCAGTGGCTGGCTTATTGTTTGTTTGACTGACTTTATTGGTAACTACTTCATTCCTAGTTTGTCAGTGGCTGGCTTATTGTTTGTTTGACTGACTTTATTGGTAACTACTTCATTCCTAGTTTGTCAGTGGCTGGCTTATTGTTTGTTTGACTGACTGTATTGGTAACTACTTCATTCCTAGTTTGTCAGTGGCTGGCTTATTGTTTGTTGACTGACTTGTATTGGTAACTACTTCATTCCTAGTTTGTCAGTGGCTGGCTTATTGTTTGTTTGACTGACTTTATTGGTAACTACTTCATTCCTAGTTTGTCAGTGGCTGGCTTATTGTTTGTTTGACTGACTTTATTGGTAACTACTTCATTCCTAGTTTGTCAGTGGCTGGCTTATTGTTTGTTTGACTGACTTTATTGGTAACTACTTCATTCCTAGTTTGTCAGTGTGGCTTTTGTTTGTTTGACTGACTTATTGGTAACTACTTCATTCCAGTTGTCAGTGCTGGCTTATGTTGTTGACGACTTTTTGGTAACTACTTCATTCCTAGTTTGTCAGTGGCTGGCTTATTGTTTGTTTGACTGACTTTATTGGTAACTACTTCATTCCTAGTTTGTCAGTGGCTGGCTTATTGTTTGTTTGACTGACTTTATTGGTAACTACTTCATTCCTAGTTTGTCAGTGGCTGGCTTATTGTTTGTTTGACTGACTGTATTGGTAACTACTTCATTCTCAGTTTGTCAGTGGCTGGCTTATTGTTTGTTTGACTGACTTTATTGGTAACTACTTCATTCCTAGTTTGTCAGTGGCTGGCTTATTGTTTGTTTGACTGACTTTATTGGTAACTACTTCATTCCTAGTTTGTCAGTGGCTGGCTTATTGTTTGTTTGACTGACTTTATTGGTAACTACTTCATTCCTAGTTTGTCAGTGGCTGGCTTATTGTTTGTTTGACTGACTTATTGGTAACTACTTCATTCCTAGTTTGTCAGTGGCTGGCTTATTGTTTGTTTGACTGACTTTATTGGTAACTACTTCATTCCTAGTTTGTCAGTGGCTGGCTTTTTGTTTGTTTGACTGACTTTATTGGTAACTACTTCATTCCTAGTTTGTCAGTGGCTGGCTTATTGTTTGTTTGACTGACTGTTATTGGTAACTACTTCATTCCTAGTTTGTCAGTGGCTGGCTTATTGTTTGTTTGACTGACTTTATTGGTAACTACTTCATTCCTAGTTTGTCAGTGGCTGGCTTATTGTTTGTTTGACTGACTTTATTGGTAACTACTTCATTCCTAGTTTGTCAGTGGCTGGCTTATTGTTTGTTTGACTGACTTTATTGGTAACTACTTCATTCCTAGTTTGTCAGTGGCTGGCTTATTGTTTGTTTGACTGACTGTATTGGTAACTACTTCATTCCTAGTTTGTCAGTGGCTGGCTTATTGTTTGTTTGACTGACTTTATTGGTAACTACTTCATTCCTAGTTTGTCAGTGGCTGGCTTATTGTTTGTTTGACTGACTTTATTGGTAACTACTTCATTCCTAGTTTGTCAGTGGCTGGCTTATTGTTTGTTTGACTGACTGTATTGGTAACTACTTCATTCCTAGTTTGTCAGTGGCTGGCTTATTGTTTGTTTGACTGACTTTATTGGTAACTACTTCATTCCTAGTTTGTCAGTGGCTGGCTTATTGTTTGTTTGACTGACTGTATTGGTAACTACTTCATTCCTAGTTTGTCAGTGGCTGGCTTATTGTTTGTTTGACTGACTGTATTGGTAACTACTTCATTCCTAGTTTGTCAGTGGCTGGCTTATTGTTTGTTTGACTGACTTTATTGGTAACTACTTCATTCCTAGTTTGTCAGTGGCTGGCTTATTGTTTGTTTGACTGACTGTATTGGTAACTACTTCATTCCTAGTTTGTCAGTGGCTGGCTTATTGTTTGTTTGACTGACTTTTATTGGTAACTACTTCATTCCTAGTTTGTCAGTGGCTGGCTTATTGTTTGTTTGACTGACTTTATTGGTAACTACTTCATTCCTAGTTTGTCAGTGGCTGGCTTATTGTTTGTTTGACTGACTTTATTGGTAACTACTTCATTCCTAGTTTGTCAGTGGCTGGCTTATTGTTTGTTTGACTGACTTTATTGGTAACTACTTCATTCCTAGTTTGTCAGTGGCTGGCTTATTGTTTGTTTGACTGACTTTATTGGTAACTACTTCATTCCTAGTTTCTCAGTGGCTGGCTTATTCATGGTTTCCTTTCACGTAATGTAATAGGATTTGTTTTTTGATTGATTCACAGACTGGATAACAAGTACAGTTGATGGAGACCCTATATATTTAGTGTGTGTGTGTGTGTGTGTGTGTGTGTGTGTGTGTGTGTGTGTGCTGTGTGTGTGTGTGTGTGTGTGTGCGTGCGTGCGTGCGTGCGTGCGCGTGTGTGCATGTGTACGAGTGCGCCGCGTGCGTGCATTTGGGAGTGTGTATGTTTCCTCATGTGTTCTATGTCACTGGTCACCGAAATGCTTAATGAGCTTTGGAAACGAGATTGAACCTTGTTGCTATGTAATTGCCAGCATGTTATCGTTTCTAGCCATGTACATGTTTATTTGATTTATAGAGGAAGACTCATCGCTGTATTAACATGTCATCTTTACTATTCAGTTCTTCATATCAAACGTTTATAGAAAAATCTGCACGATCAGCACAAATAGCCTACTATTTATGGGAGTTACCATCTATTCATGGATGGAACGCTTAAAGATAATGAATGTTTCCGATTGCTATCAATTGTAAGTATATATTGTGAATATGAAGTTTGTGAAAAATCTGAACGCTATGACATGACTCTGCTCATAGAGACACTTCTTCTGCCGTGAATCAACGATCAACACCGGCACCTGAAATTTTCTGATTTGCTGCTTTTTTTTTTTTTTCTTTTCTTTTTTCCCCTCTAGAATTGTTTAACCTTTTGTGATGTATGTGTGTGTGTGTTTAATGGCGAAAACTGCTTTTTGAAAACGATGGGCAATGTCTGTGAAAGAAACTTGTTTTCTTTGTCTCTTCTTAGTGAATTTCATCAAGTCGTAATATTTTCTGCTATTGTTCCTAATTACTGGAGCTTACAAACAAACTGTGAAAACTTGGACACTCGTTATCCCATTTTTGACTCGATTCTTGTGCTTACAGCTGTCTTTAGTAAAGAAAGGTATTACCAACCATGGACAGTATCACGATTTTGTCATTAAACTGCCAAGTCTGGGAGACATATGTAAACGAAGAGATGTGTTTCACTATCTAAAACAAAAAAAATTCTCTATCTATTGTCTCCAAGATACTCATTTCAATAATAAATTGGAAAAATATGTAAAATCTGAATGGGGATTTGAATGCTTCTTTGCGTCCTTTCGATCAAATGCAAGAGGAGTAGCAGTCCTGTTTTCAAACAACTTCGAATTTAAAATAAGAAATATATACCGTGATGAAAATGGTAATTTCATGATTATATCCTTCTCTACAATGGAAAAGGAAATACTTTTAGTTAATGTTTATGGTCCGAATAGAGACGATCCATTGTTTTATAGAGTGTTAAAAGATAAAATCAAGAGTTATAAGAATCATAATATCATTGCAGTGGGAGACTGGAATATTGCGATAGATCCACATATCGATTGTTGTAATTATAAACAGGTTAATAATCCTAAAGCTAGAGAAGAACTACAGAAAATGACTGAAGAATGTGGATTATCTGATGTTTGGAGGGAAAACAATACAGAATGCAGACGCTATACCTGGAGAAAATTAACTCCTTTAAAGCAAAGTAGGCTCGATTTTTTTCTATTATCAGACACTTTGTTCTGGTACTTTGAAAATACTGATATTCTTCCAGGATACCGTTCTGACCACTCCATGGTAACATTAACACTAAAATTCGGCAAAACCGAAAAAATTCATAATTTTTGGAAATTTAACTCCTCTTTACTTAGGGATAAATGCTACGTAGAAGAAATAAATTCAGAAATTTTTGATGTTATTAGTGAGTATGCAACTGCTCACTACGACAGAACAACAATAAAGGATGTCCCTAAATCAGAAATACAGTTACAAGTCTCCGACAAACTTTTCCTTGATTTTATGCTGATGAAAATCCGTGCAAAAACAGTTGCTTATGCTACTATGAAAAACAAGAAAATGAAAGACCATGAAAACAAACTAATAAAAGATATTGAAACATTAGAAAATACAGAAAATATAACTGAAAATGAAATTATCATGCTTAAAGAAATGAATACAGAACTCGAAGCCATACGAGAGAGGAGAATGGAAGGAGTATTGTTGAGATCAAAAGCCAGATGGATTGCAGAGGGAGAGAAGGTTTCGAAATATTTTTGTAATCTTGAGAAAAGAAATTATATTAGCAAACAGATGACAAGATTAGTAACTAAAGATGGACATTCCACTGAAAAACAGAAAGATATCATGAAGGAAGTTAAGTGTTTTTATGAAAACTTATACAAGGAAAAGGACGTAGAAGAATGTGAAATCTCGGACCTTATAAGAAATGTTCCCAAACTATCGAAAGAAGAAGAGCGATTATTAGAAGGCGAAATTACTTTAGAGAAGGCAGGTTTTGCATTAAAAAACATGCAGAACGGTAAAAGTCCAGGGACAGATGGATTTAGTGCAGAATTCTTTAAGTTTTTTTGGAAACAGATTGGGCCTTTTGTAGTGAGAGCTTTAAATGAAGCATACAAGGATGGAGAACTGTCCACAACACAAAAAGAAGGATTGATCACTTGTATTCCCAAAGGTGATAAACCGAAAGATTATATTCAGAACTGGCGCCCTATATCTCTCCTGAATGTTGTCTATAAGATAGGTTCTTCATGCATTTCAAACAGAATAGAAAAGGTTTTACCACAGTTGATAAATGAAGATCAGTCTGGTTTTATGGCCAACAGATACATAGGCAACAACTTGAGATTAATGTATGATTTAATTACTTATCTAGATGCAAAGAATATTCCAGGTTTACTTCTAAGCATTGATTTTGAAAAAGCTTTTGATTCTTTAAGTTGGAAGTTTATGTTTAAGATCTTAAGAGGATATGGCTTTGGAGAAAGTATTTGTCGATGGATTGAGACGTTTTACAAAAATATAAAGTCAACAGTTATTGTTAATGGAAATACTTCCCAGTGGTTTCAGGTAGAAAGAGGATGCAGACAAGGAGACCCACTTTCCCCATATTTGTTTATTCTTTTTGCGGAAATTTTGGCAATAATGATTAAGGAAGAGGAATTGATCAAAGGAATTCATATCGGTGACACTGAACACAAAATTTCTCAGTTTGCCGATGATACTCAGTTATTTAATATAGGAGATAAAACTTCATTTGAAAAAACTATACTTCTTCTTGATCGCTTTGGTAGAGTGTCAGGACTGCATATGAACAGTAGTAAAACACAAGCAGTATGGTTAGGAAGCAAGAAAAGATCACAAGTAACTTACTCTCCTCACTTAAAAATGATATGGAATCCTCCTAGATTCAAGATACTAGGTGTATGGTTCACTCAAGATCTTAAGGATTGTGAAAGTATTAACTATAACGAAAAATTTTCTGAAGTTAAAATACTGTTAAAGATTTGGTCACAAAGAACCATTACCCCAATAGGTAGAGTAGCTGTTTTGAAATCGATTGTTTTGTCCAAATTAATACACGTATGGATATTACTCCCAGATCCACCAGACTACTTCATAGGAAACCTCCAGAAACTATGTTTTCAGTTTGTTTGGAATGGAAAACAAGATAAAATTAGTCGGAAAACCTCTATCAAAACAACGAAACAGGGTGGACTAAACATACCTGACATAAGGAAATATATCTGTGCTTTGAAACTGTCATGGATTAAAAAACTAAAAACCACAAACCATAAATGGAAATGTATAGCAACAGAAATATGCCCGATTCTTTCATTTCTAGAATACTATGGAACAGCTTTTGATTTTAAGCATAAAAACATGAGCACCTTTTGGATGCATGTACTGAAAGCATATAAGCTATTCCATTTTAATGTAAAACCCAAAACTTGGAATGAATTGCTTTCTGAACCGATTTTCTACAACGAAAATATAAAAATTGGTAATGTAGTAATTAAACATAATAAATTGATAAGAAAAGGAGTGTACGCCATAAAACATTTTTTCAAGACTAATGGAGAATTTATGACGTTTGAGGAATTTTCAACAAATCATGGATGTAAGATTGATTTTGTCACGTTTAATGGTATTATATCGGCAATTAAAGAATATATCAGAATAAGTGGAATAAAACGAAATACAGACAATAACAGATTTTTGGATATACCAAATGCATTAAGACATATTTATAAGGTATCAAAAGGATCAAAATTACTGTATGAAATTTTAACAGAAGACAATGTCAGACCTAATTGTTGTTTGAAATGGACACAAAAATTAAATGTTGATATTCCTTGGAAAGAGGTGTTCCTTAAAATACATAAAACTAAAGATGTTAGATTAAAGTGGCTACAGACTAGAATTGTTCACAGAATTATTGCAACAAATGTTGTTTTAAGTGCAATGGGGGTATCTGCCACAGCAAACTGTTCGTTATGTAATGAAGCAAGAGACTCTATTGAACATTCTTTCTGGAGTTGTAAATATATTAGATGTTTTTGGACCTCTTTGGAAAAAATGTTCAATGAAAAATGTGAAAATGTTTATGATTTAAAGATTTCACGTGAACTGGTACATTTTAATGTGGATAACCATTCTAATACAGATAGTATTTTTGACTTTATAATAATGTTTGCTAAACAATATACACTACTCAAAACAATTGAAGTACCACTTAGGAAAACTGCTGTCATTCGAAAGAAAACAAAGCTGAACATAATTTAATGATTGAATATTTTATTTTTATTATTCCTCAATCCATTCAAATTTATTCAAACACCGTAACAAAAAATTATCTTTGTTTTACACTTGATTAAAGAGGCATACCCCCAAAATGAAAAGTAACAAGAGTCTATGGTAGATGTCATGATGTTAATAACGGGTATGACCACCGTTCGCGTTCAAACAAGCGTCACATCGACGTCTCATGGAGTGCACCAGGCGGCGGAGAGTGTCCTGGGGGATCGCCTGCCACTCCTGCTCCAGCAACTGAAACAGCTGGTCCACGGTGTCTGCTGGAGGGTTGTGGGCCCGCACTCGCCTCCCCAGCACGTCCCACAGATGCTCTATGGGGTTCAAATCTGGTGACCTGGCAGGCCAGTCCATTCTTGTCACCTGCTGCCCTTGTAGGAACTGATTCACGATGGCGGCGCGGTGGCACGGCGCGTTGTCGTCCTGGAACTGGGCGCCCTGGCCAACTGCCCTCAGGGCGGGCATCACAAGGGGGCGGATGATGGTGTCGCGGTAGGTGGCACCGGTCAGGCGGCCTTCAACACGGTGTAGGGGGGTCCTGTGACGTAGGCTGAACCCACCCCACACCATCACGGACCCACCCCCATAGCGGTCATGCTCCCTGACGGCAGCGTCAACGTAGCGTTCTCCAGGACGTCGCCAGACGCGAACCCGCCCGTCGTTGAACCTGAGGGTGAACCTTGACTCGTCTGTGAAGAGTACTGTTGCCCATTCAGCTCTTGTCCACCTTCTATGACATGCTGCCAGGCCCGACGATGAGCTCGATGCGCTGGGGTCAGTATTGATCTCACTGCTGGGGACCTTGACCTCAAGTTGGCGTCGTGGAGCCGGTTCCGAACTGTCTGGGTACTGACGTTGACGTTGCTGGCTTGTCGTAGCTGGTCTCGGAGTACTGTGGCACTGGCTGAACGGTCTCTCAGACAAGCGATAACAATGAACCGATCCTGCTGTCTGGAGGTGCTTCTCGTCCGTCCACGTCCCTGCTGTTCTTCAACACTTCCAGTGTTAAGCCAACGGTCTCTGAGCCTCAGAATGACTGGGTGACTCACTCCAAGCCGTCGACCAATCTCCCTCAACCCAATACCTTCTTGGTACCATGCTATCGCTCTTCCTCTGTCGGTGTTGCTTAGTCGTTGTCTCGCAGGCATGGTTAAATCTTCCTAAATTTCGCGACTTTTTATACCCGTCAAATGTGCTAACTGATTGCAATTCTGCTCAGAAAAGACATTGCTTTCACGTGCATCACATTTTTTTTTCTTGCTGTGTCTGTGTCAAAATCTGGGAGCGACACAAGTTCGATAATTTCTCGGGATTTTTTTTGCCTCAGATGCGACGCGGTAGATAACTGCTGACCGACTTTAACATAACAAAAATGCACGAGGAGTAGTATTTGAGAACCGGGTAAGCTTATCCAGCAGAGTTTATTCAATTATCAATATTAATTGGTTTATCAGAGCTTTTTAAAAATTGCATACAAAAATTAGGGGTGGTACTTCAATTGTTTTTAGTAGTATATATACAAATGTATATTAGAAAAATCCCCACCTAACTTAACTATCTTTCAGAAGCAGCTGAATAAAAGATACAAGATAGAACAATACAATGCGAAAATTAATGATAATGTGTCTAGGTTCACTACAGAATGGAACTTTTATACACCTTTACTTGTCACTGTATAATTGATATGTGTATGTGTGAGTATATATATATGTGTGTGTGTGCATATATGTGTGTGTATGTGTATATATATATATATATATATGTGTGTATGTATGCATGTGTGTATATATATATATATATATATATATATATATACAATAAACTAATAAATTCCAAGGATAAATACCGAGCGCCATTCCAGCAACTTACAGAGCAGCTTGGTGTTGCAGTGACTGCAAGAAATATTGAATTATTAACAAAGCTTGCTCTTATGTCTTAGATTGAAGAAATAGGGGGAGATAAGCATTCATATCTGCAGTGGTAGATACTTCTGCCTAACTAACAGTATGTGCTTGAGTGGGTGAATGGGGAAAAAATAAAATAAATGCTTCTCAAAATGAGCCTTCAGCAAGCTTATAGTCTCCAAGGGGGAGACATTCTCCAATAGGGAGGAAACTCACTAGCATATAACTCCTGGTCAGATACCGATATTTCGAAACCTGATTGTTTCTCCTCAGTGACCGCGGAAAGTGGTAATTTGACTCCTCTGCCTTTTCGGTTTTAACAAGAATGCTATCCTAGAAAAAGGCTGGTGTGCAATACCGTAGTATGTTTGTTGAGTTTTCAAAAAACCAACCAAAGGTGCCACCTAAGAAGCAAAAGAAAATTATGAAAGAGCAAAACAAGCTACATTTTCTTGTGAAAAGTAGAAAATAAAAAAAATAACCTCTTAAGACACAAGTGCTGAGGGCCAGTTCTTGGAGTGAATCCGCAAGGGACTAAATTACAATAAACTAATAAATTCCAAGGATAAATACCGAGCGCCATTCCAGCAACTTACAGAGCAGCTTGGTGTTGCAGTGACTGCAAGAAATATTGAATTATTAACAAAGCTTGCTCTTATGTCTTAGACAACAAACATACTACGGTATTGCACACGAGCCTTTTTCTAGGATAGCATTCTTGTTAAAACCGAAAAGGCAGAGGAGTCAAATTACCACTTTCCGCGGTCACTGAGGAGAAACAATCAGGTTTCGAAATATCGGTATCTGACCAGGAGTTATATGCTAGTGAGTTTCCTCCCTATTGGAGAATGTCTCCCCCTTGGAGACTATAAGCTTGCTGAAGGCTCATTTTGAGAAGCATTTATTTTATTTTTTCCCCATTCACCCACTCAAGCACATACTGTTAGTTAGGCAGAAGTATCTACCACTGCAGATATGAATGCTTATCTCCCCTATTTCTTCAATCTAAGACATAAGAGCAAGCTTTGTTAATAATTCAATATATATATATATATATATATATATATATATATATATATATATATATATATATATATATATATATACATATATATGTCAAAATGTTCTTGCATACTCCATGCCCATTTGCACATGTTTTCGCCATCCCCCCCTCCCCCTCCCCTCCTCCTCCCCTCCCCCACGCCACAACTTGATAGTCATGCTGTTCTTGTCATTGTTGTAGGTATTGTTGTTATTGATGATGATGTTACTTTCAGGAGTATGCTAATCTCAGATATCCCCTTTCGTATATATGCCCCCTTCCCCTTTTCCCCCACTACCCACTCCATGTGCCCCTTTCCCGTTTCTGTCTTCATTTATGTGTGTGTGTGTGTGTTATTGTTTTAAAAAAATGCAATAAAATGTTTATTACAAAAAAAAAATAAAAAGAACATGTCTCTGTGATTAACAGCATCAGCTGAAGGGATGGAGATACTAGGGCCTACTGGAAAAAAAAACAACAAAAAAAACACCACCACCCATTGTTTACAAGAAAATTAATGTCCTTCGATTTGACTTTAAGTTGTCTTGACTTAGCCTACTTGTGTGTGGCGACAGTACAGGTTGAGGAATAAACAAGGAACACATCAGCTAAGTTAGCTGCTGGGGTCGCAGTCACCAATGAGAGTAGACAGAGTCCATGTCTGGGTCACAGTTGTGACATATGTAGGTTGGATATTTTCCAGGGGCCGGAATAGCTCAGTGCTAGAGCGCCGGACGCGTAATCCTAGGGTTGCGGGTTCGAATCTCCGCCGAGACGCTTTGGTACAGGGGGATTTTTCCCTCGGAGTTAACATTGGTTCTGACTCCCATTTCCCACACAGTCCTTCGAATGAGACTATAAACCGAGGTTCCGTGTGTGAACGCATGCATAACATCTTGCACACACGTAAAATCCCATCACCAACTTTCGGAAGAGAAGACCAGTTTGGCCGTTGGTATGGATGACACGTTACACATAGCATGCACCTTCCCCGAAGATGGAGTATGGCTGCCTCAATGGCGGGATAAAAAAACGGTCATACACACAAAACTCCACTCCCCTTGTTGGGCAGATGGGTTTAATCCTTGCCTGTCTATACAGGGAGTGTTCGCAGGAGTATCAGCCTGCGTACGCAGAAGAAGAAGAAGGACATTTTCCGACTCCTGCACAAGCAACATGTGTCCACCTGTTGCACTCAGTGCATTGGACCCATTCCTCGCCCTTTCTGCTGGTTGAGAACTTTGACAGGCATATGATGCACGCACAGTCTTCCTCCTCCTCCTCCTCCTCCTCCTCTGTATCATACACAGTACAACCATGAGTTAATCTGACAATAAATTGGTTTCAGTCAGTCAGTATCATACACACGCTGCTTTCTGGACTTCTTTCCTGACTTAATTGTCTCTTTCTGTCCCCCTCCATTACTTCCTGTCTTTGCTGTCTCTCTCTGGCCCCCTCCATTACTTCCTGTCTGTGCTGTCTCTCTCTGTTCCCCTCCATTACTTCCTGTCTGTGCTGTCTGTCTCTGTCCCCCTCCATTACTTCCTGTCTTTGCTGTCTCTCTCTGGCCCCCTCCATTACTTCCTTTCTGTGCTGTCTCTCTCTGCCCCCTCCATTACTTCCTGTCTGTGCTGCTCTTCTGTCCCCCTCCATTACTTCCTGTCTGTGCTGTCTCTTGTCCCCCTCCATTACTTCCTGTCTGTGCTGTCTCTTCTGCCCCCTCCATTACTTCCTGTCTGTGCTGTCTCTGTCCCCTCCATTACTTCCTGTCTGTGCTTCTCTGTCCCCCTCCATTACTTCCTGTCTGGCTGTCTCTTTGTCCCCTCCATTACTTCCTGTCTTGCGTTCTCTGTCCCCCTCCATTACTTCCTGTCTGTGCTGTCTCTGTCCCCCTCCATTACTTCCTGTCTGTGCTGTCTCTTCTGCCCCTCCATACTTCCTGTCTGTGCTGTCTTTTGTCCCCCTCCATACTCCTGCTGTGCTGTCCTCTTCCCCTCCATTACTCCTGCTTGCTGTCTCTTCTGTCCCCCTCCATACTTCCTGTCTGTTGTTTTCTGCCCCCTCCATACTTCCTGTCTTGCTGTCTCTCTGCCCCCTCCATTACTTCCGTCGTGCTGTCCTCTGTCCCCCTCCATTACTTCCTGTCTTGCTTCTCTTCGTCCCCCTCATTACTTCCTGTCTGTGCTGTCTCTTCTGCCCCCTCCATTACTTCCTTCGTGCTGTCCTCTTCTGTCCCCCTCCATTACTTCCTGTCTGTGCTGTCTCTTCTTCCCCCTCCATTACTTCCTGTCTGTGCTGTCTCTCCTGTCCCCCTCCATTACTCCTGTCTGGCGTCTCTCCTGTCCCCCTCCATACTTCCTGTCTGCTGTCTCTTGCCCCCTCCATTACTTCCTTCTGTGCGTCTCTCTCTTCCCCCTCCATTACTCCTGTCTGTGCTGTCCTCTGTCCCCTCCATTACTCCTGCGTGCTGTCTCTTCTGTCCCCCCCATTACTTCCTGTCTGTGCTGTCTTCTGTCCCCCTCCATTACTTCCTGCTGTGCTGTCTCTGTCCCCCTCCATTACTTCCTGTCTGTGCGTCTCTGTCCCCCTCCATTACTTCCTGTCTGTGCTGTCTCTGTCCCCCTCCATTACTTCCTGTCTGTGCTGCTCTTCTGTCCCCCTCCATTACTTCCTGTCTGTGCTGTCTCTCTGTCCCCCTCCATTACTTCCTGTCTGTGCGTCTCTTTCTGTCCCCCTCCATTACTTCCTGTCTGTGCTGTCTCTTCTGCCCCTCCATTACTTCCTGTCTGTGCTGTCTCTTCTGTCCCCCTCCATTACTTCCTGTCTGTGCTGTCTCTTTCTGTCCCCCTCCATTACTTCCTGTCTGTGCTGTCTCTCTCGTCCCCCTCCATTACTTCCTGTCTGTGCTGTCCTTCTGTCCCCCTCCATTACTTCCTGTCTGTGCTGTCTCTCTCTGTCCCCCTCCATTACTCCTGTCTGTGCTGTCTCTTTCTGTCCCCCTCCATTACTTCCGTCTGTGCTGTCTCTTCTGTCCCCCTCCATTACTTCCTGTCTGTGCTGTCTCTCGTCCCCCTCCATTACTTCCTGTCTGTGCTGTCTCTTCTGTCCCCCTCCATTACTTCCTGTCTGTGCTGTCTCTTCTGTCCCCCTCCATTACTTCCTGTCTTGCTGCTCTCTCTGTCCCCCTCCATTACTTCCTGTCTGTGCTGTCTCTTCTGTCCCCCTCCATTACTTCCTGTCTGTCTGTCTCTCTCTGTCCCCCTCCATTACTTCCTGTCTGGCTGTCTCTTCCCCCCTCCATTACTTCCTGTCTTGCTGTCTCTTCTGTCCCCCTCCATTACTTCCTGTCTGTGCTGTCTCTTCTGTCCCCCTCCATTACTTCCTGTCTGTGCTGTCTCTTCTGTCCCCCTCCATTACTTCCTGTCTTGCTGCTCTCTGTCCCCCTCCATTACTTCCTTCTGTGCTGTCTCTCTCTGTCCCCCTCCATTACTTCCTGTCTGTGCTGTCTCTTCCTGTCCCCCTCCATTACTTCCTGTCTGTGCTGTCTCTCTGTCCCCCTCCATTACTCCTGTCTGTGCTTCTCTTCTGTCCCCCTCCATTACTTCCTGTCTGTGCTGTCCTCTGTCCCCCTCCATTACTTCCTGTCTGTGCTGTCTCTCTGTCCCCCTCCATTACTTCCTGTCTGTGCTGTCTCTTCTGTCCCCCTCCATTACTTCCTGTCTGTGCTGTCTCTTCTGCCCCTCCATTACTTCCTGTCTGTGCTGTCTCTCTCGTCCCCCTCCATTACTTCCTGTCTGTGCTGTCTCTGTCCCCCTCCATTACTTCCTGTCTGTGCTGTCTCTCTCTGTCCCCCTCCATTACTTCCTGTCTGTGCTGTCTCTCTGCCCCCTCCATTACTTCCTGTCTGTGCTGTCTCTTCTGTCCCCCTCCATTACTTCCTGTCTGTGCTGTCTCTGTCCCCCCTCCATTACTTCCTGTCTGTGCTGTCTCTTCTCTGCCCCCTCCATTACTTCCTGTCTGTGCTGTCTCTGTCCCCCTCCATTACTTCCTGTCTGTGCTGTCCTCTCTGCCCCCTCCATTACTTCCTGTCTGTGCTGTCTCTCTGTCCCCCTCCATTACTTCCTGTCTGTGCTTCTCTGTCCCCCTCCATACTTCCTGTCTGTGCTTTTCTGTCCCCCTCCATTACTTCCTGTCTGTGCGCTTTCTGTCCCCCTCCATTACTTCCTGTCTGGCGTCTCTGTCCCCCTCCATTACTTCCTGTCTGTGCTTCTCTCTCTGGCCCCCTCCATTACTTCCTGTCTGTGCTGTCTCTTCTGTCCCCCTCCATTACTTCCTGTCTGTGCTGTCTCTTCTGTCCCCCTCCATTACTTCCTGTCTGTGCTGTCTCTTCTGTCCCCCTCCATTACTTCCTGTCTGTGCTGTCTTCTCTGTCCCCCTCCATTACTTCCTGTCTGTGCTGTCTCTTTCTGTCCCCCTCCATTACTTCCTGTCTGTGCTGTCTCTTCCTGTCCCCCTCCATTACTTCCCGTCTGTGCTGTCTCTGTCCCCCTCCATTACTTCCTGTCTTTGCTGTCTCTTCCTGTCCCCTCCATTACTTCCTGTCTGTGCTGTCTCTTTCTGTCCCCCTCCATTATTCCTGTCTGTGCTGTCTCTTCCTGTCCCCTCCATTATTCCTGTCTTTTGCTGTCTCTTCCTGTCCCCCTCCATTACTTCTGTCTGTGCTGTCTCTCTCTGTCCCCCTCCATTACTTCCTGTCTGTGCTGTCTCTTCCGTCCCCCTCCCTTACTTCCTGTCTTTGGGTGTCTCTCTCTGGCCCCTCCATTACTTCCTGTCTGTGCTGTCTCTTTCTGTCCCCCTCCCAAATTTCTTCCCGTCTGTGCTGTCTCTTCCTGTCCCCCCCCAAATTTTCTTCCTGTCTTTGCTGTCTCTTTCTGTCCCCCTCCATTACTTCCTGTCTGTGCTGTCTCTCTCTGTCCCCCCCATTACTTCCTGTCTGGGGCTGTCTTGCCCCTCCATTTACTTCCTGTCTGTGCTGTCTTCTCTGTCCCCCTCCATTACTTCCTGTCTGTGCTGTCTCTGTCCCCCTCCATTACTTCCTGTCTGTGCTGTCTCTCTCTGTCCCCCTCCATTACTTCCTGTCTGTGCTGTCTCTCTCTGTCCCCCCCCATTACTTCCCGTCTGTGCTGTCTCTTTCTGTCCCCTCCATTACTTCCTGTCTGTGCTGTCTCTGTCCCCCTCCATTACTTCCGTCTGTGCTGTCTCTCTCTGGCCCCCTCCATTATTCCCGTCTTGTGCTGTCTCTTTTTGTCCCCCTCCATTACTTCCTGTTGTGCTGTCTCTGGCCCCTCCATTACTTCCTGTCTGTGCTGTCTCTTTCTGTCCCCCTCCATTACTTTTCCCGTCTTTGCTGTCTCTTTCTGTCCCCCTCCATTACTTCCGTCTGTGCTGTCTCTTTCTGTCCCCTCATTACTTCCTGTCTGTGCTGTCTCTTTCTGTCCCCTCCATTACTTCCTGTCTGTGTGTCTCTCTCTGTCCCCCTCCTTACTTTTGTCTGTGCTGTCTCTCTCTGTCCCCTCCATTACTTCTGTCTGTGCTGTCTCTCTCTGTCCCCCCCCATTTCTTCCTGTCTGTGCTGTCTCTTTCTGTCCCCCTCCATTACTTCCTGTCTGTGCTTCTCTCTCTGTCCCCCTTTCCTTCCTGTCTGTGCTGTCTTCTCTGTCCCCCCCCATTACTTCCTGTCTGTGCTGTCTCTTTCTGTCCCCTCCCTTACTTCCCGTCTGTGCTGTCTCTTTCCCGTCCCCCTCCTTACTTCCTGTCTGTGCTGTCTCTCTCTGTCCCCTCCATTACTTCCTGTCTGTGCTGTCTCTTTTTTGTCCCCCTCCATTACTTCCTGTCTGTGCTGTCTCTGTCCCCCTCCATTACTTCCTGTCTGTGCTGTCTCTCTCTGGCCCCTCCCTTACTTCCTGTCTGTGCTGTCTCTTTCTGTCCCCCCATTACTTCCTGTCTGTGCTGTCTCTTCCTGTCCCCCTCCATTAAATTCCTGTCTGTGCTGTCTCTTTCTGTCCCCCTCCATTATTCCTGTCTGTGCTGTCTCTCTCTGTCCCCCTCCTTACTTCCTGTCTTTGCTGTCTCTTTCTGTCCCCTCCATTACTTCCCGTCTGTGCTGTCTCTCTCTGTCCCTCCATTACTTCCTGTCTGTGCTGTTCTTTCTGACCCCCTCCATTACTTCCCGTCTGTGCTGTCTCTCTCTGTCCCCCTCCATTACTTCCTGTCTTTGCTGTCTCTCTCTGTCCCCCTCCATTACTTCCTGTCTGTGCTGTCTCTTTCTGTCCCCCTCCATTACTTCCTGTCTGTGCTGTCTCTCTCCTGTCCCCCTCCATTACTTCCTGTCTGTGCTGTCTCTTCCTGTCCCCCTCCATTACTTCCTGTCTGTGCTGTCTCTTCTGTCCCCCTCCATTACTTCCTGTCTGTGCTGTCTCTCTCTGTTCCCCTCCATTACTTCCTGTCTGTGCTGTCTCTTTCTGTCCCCCTCCATTACTTCCTGTCTGTGCTGTCTCTTCCTGTCCCCCTCCATTACTTCCTGTCTGTGCTGTCTCTTTCTGTCCCCCTCCATTACTTCCTGTCTGTGCTGTCTCTCACTGTCCCCCTCCATTACTTCCTGTCTGTGCTGTCTCTCTCTGTCCCCCTCCATTACTTCCTGTCTGTGCTGTCTCTCTCTGTCCCCCTCCATTACTTCCTGTCTGTGCTGTCTCTCTCTGTCCCCCTCCATTACTTCCTGTCTGTGCTGTCTCTCTTCTGTCCCCCTCCATTACTTCCTGTCTGTGCTGTCTCTCTCTGTCCCCCTCCATTACTTCCTGTCTGTGCTGTCTCTTCCTGTCCCCCTCCATTACTTCCTGTCTGTGCTGTCTCTTCCTGTCCCCCTCCATTACTTCCTGTCTGTGCTGTCTCTCTCTGGCCCCCTCCATTACTTCCTGTCTGTGCTGTCTCTTTCTGTCCCCCCCATTACTTCCTGTCTGTGCTGTCTCTCTCTGGCCCCCTCCATTACTTCCTGTCTGTGCTGTCTCTTCCTGTCCCCCTCCATTACTTCCTGTCTGTGCTGTCTCTCTCTGTCCCCTCCATTACTTCCTGTCTGTGCTGTCTCTCTCTGCCCCCTCCATTACTTCCTGTCTGTGCTGTCTCTCTCTGTCCCCCTCCATTACTTCCTGTCTGTGCTGTCTCTCTCTGGCCCCCTCCATTACTTCCTGTCTGTGCTGTCTCTCCTGTCCCCCTCCATTACTTCCTGTCTGTGCTGTCTCTCTCTGTCCCCCTCCATTACTTCCTGTCTGTGCTGTCTCTCTCTGTCCCCCTCCATTACTTCCTGTCTGTGCTGTCTCTCTCTGTCCCCCTCCATTACTTCCTGTCTGTGCTGTCTCTCTCTGTCCCCTCCATTACTTCCTGTCTGTGCTGTCTCTCTGTCCCCCTCCATTACTTCCTGTCTGTGCTGTCTCTTCTGTCCCCCTCCATTACTTCCTGTCTGTGCTGTCTCTTCTGTCCCCCTCCATTACTTCCTGTCTGTGCTGTCTCTCTCTGTCCCCTCCATTACTTCCTGTCTGTGCTGTCTCTCTCTGTCCCCCTCATTACTTCCTGTCTGTGCTGTCTCTCTCTGTCCTCCATTACTTCCTGTCTGTGCTGTCTCTTCTGTCCCCCTCCATTACTTCCTGTCTGTGCTGTTCCTCTCTGTCCCCCTCCATTACTTCCTGTCTGTGCTGTCTCTTCTCTGTCCCCTCCATTACTTCCTGTCTGTGCTGTCTCTTCTGTCCCCTCCATTACTTCTGTCTGTGCTGTCTCTTCTGTCCCCTCATTACTTCCTGTCTGTGCTGTCTCTCTCTGTCCCCTCCATTACTTCCTGTCTTGCTGTCTCTTCTGTCCCCCTCCATTACTTCTGTCTTTGCTGTCTCTTCTGTCCCCCTCCATTACTTCCTGTCTGTGCTGTTCTCTTCTTGTCCCCTTCCATTACTTCCTGTCTGTGCTGTCTCTTCTGTCCCCTCATTACTTCCTGTCTGTGCTGTCTCTCTCTGTCCCCTCCATTACTTCCTGTCTGTGCTGTTCTTCTGTTCCCCTCCATTACTTCCTGTCTTTGCTGTCTCTCTCTGTCCCCCTCCATACTTCCTGTCTTTGCTGTCCTCTCTCTGTCCCTCCATACTTCTGTCTGTGCTGTCTCTTCTGTCCCCTCCATTACTTCTGTCTGTTGCTGTCTCTTCTCTGTCCCCTCATTACTTCTGTCTGTGCTGTCTCTCTCTGTCCCTCCATTACTTCCTGTCTGTGCTGTCTCTCTCTGTCCCCTCACATTACTTCCTGTCTGTGCTGTCTCTCTCTGTCCCCTCCATTACTTGCCTGTCTGTGCTGTCTTCTCTGTCCCTCCATACTTCCTGTCTGTGCTGTCTCTTCTGTCCCCTCCATTACTTCTGTCTGTGCTGTCTCTCTCTGTCCCTCCATTACTTCCTGTCTTGCTGTCTCTCTCTGTCCTCATTACTTTGTCTGTGCTGTCTCTGTCCCCTAATTATTCTGTCTTGCTGTCTCTTTTCTCATTACTTCTGTCTGTGCTGTCTCTCTGTCCCCCTTCACATACTTCCTGTCTGTGCTGTCTCTCTGTCCCCTCCATACTTCCTGTCTGTGCTGTCTCTGTCCTCATTACTTCTGTCTGTGCTGTCTCTTCTGTCCCGCTCCTTAGTCCTGTCTGTGCTGTCTCTTTCTGTCCCTCTCCAATACTTCCTGTCTGTGCTGTCTCTTGCCCTCATTACTTCCTGTCTTGGCTGTCAACTTCTGGTCCTGCTATTTCTTCCTGTCTGTGCTGCTCTTCTGCCCTCCATTACTTCTGTCTTCTGTCTCTTGCTATACTTCTGTCTGTGCTGTCTCCTGCCTATACTCTGTGTCTGTGCTGTCTCTTCTGTCCTCATTACTTCTGTCTGTGCTGTCTCTCTGTCCTATACTTCTGTCTGTGCTGTCTCTCTGTCCTTCATTATTCTGTCTGGCTGCTCCTTTGTCCCCTCATTACTTCTTCTGTGCTGTTTTCTGTCTGCAATTGTTGTGCTGTCTTCCCCTCCATTTTCACTGTCTGTGCGTTCCTCTGTCCACCTCCTTTACTTCTGGAAGCTTGGCTGTTCTGTCCCCTTATTGTCTGGTTGCTCTACCGGACCTCCATTATTAGCTGTGCTTCTCATCTGGCCCTCAATTATTCCTGTCAGGCTGTCTCTTCGTCCCTCTCTTATGCTGTGTGTCTTGTACTTCTGTGTGCGTCTCTGTCCCTCCAATTACTGTCTGTCTGTGTTGTCTTTCCTCTTGGTTGCTCCCTGGCCTAACTCTGTCTGGGTCTTCTGTCCCCTCATTACTTCTGTCTGTGTGTTTCGGCCCTCCATTACTTCTGCTCTTCTCTTGCCCATTATTCATGTCGTTCTCTTGTACTCTATCCTGTGGTGTGCCCCTCCATTACTTTGTCTGTGGTATTCTGTTCTGTCCCTCATTACTTCTGTCTGTGTCGTTCTCCCCCTCATTAACTTGCCTGATCTGTGTGTGTCTTGTCCTCATTACTTCTGTCGTGCTGTCTGATCTCTGTGCTGCGTCTTTGACATCTCTGATTCTTGTGTTCTGTACATATTGTCTGGTGTCTCTTGGTCCCCTCATTATCGGTCGCTTCTCTGCAAGTTGGACTGAGCCATTTGCTCGGGTCTTTTGTCACCTCCTATTCACTTGTCTGTGCTGTCCTGTGCCTCATACTCTTCTGGGGGTCTTTCGTCCTCCATTACTCTGTCTGTGCTGGTCTTTCTGTCCCTCCTACTATGGTAGGTCTCTTCTGTCATGTAATACTTGCTATCACCTTTTGCTTCTTTTCTCTTCTGCTGCTGTTGCTGTTGTTCTGCAAAAAAGTTTGTTTTTTGTTTGTTTGTTTGTTTTTTACTGGTGTATCCGTTAGGATTACAACAGCCCTCTTTCGCCTTCCTCTGGAAGCTTGGGTTCTGGGACCAGCCTTTGGGTGTGGTTGCACAACAACAGGAGAAAATGGTTGAGAGGAGCTTTCCGAGCTTTGGGCCTCTTCAGAAGTTGGCAACACAGCTGAATAATGGGCGCCCACACCATCTCCTGTGCGCAGCATAGAAATAGTGTATTTTGCTTGCATGTCTCTTCTTCCAAGGGTCAGCTGTGTGCGAACGTAAGTTTGTGTTTGTCCTCTTGGTATTGAAAAACCACCACATTGACCTCACAAGCATCGGCAAGAGCTGACAAAAGAATGTCACAGGCCTCTGTTTTGTCATCTTTTTCAAAGATGAATCGGCACACTCCCATGACGACGTCTTGATTTCTGTTGCAAAGTCTTCATAGGTATCTCTGTGAGTAACTGCTTCACTGATGAGAGCACCACACAACTGATTTTTGGAAATAATTATGTTTTCCTGCATTTTCTAGAGCAGAGTGTATGATGCAGTGTCCATCACCCCTGACATTTACCACCTTGCCTGGCAACTGCTCAGTGTGTGAGGATACGGGTGCAGAAGCAGAAGCAGGCTGATCTGGCATAGAAGCAGGTTTGTGAGCATCTGGAGTTGTTGTAACATCAGGATGCTGGGCATTAGAGGCAGAATTATCAGGTCCAGCTTCAGGATCTGAAGTAGGATGAGCACAATATGCATCAGGGTCTGGGGCAGGGACAGTGTAGTCAGGCTGATGATCTGGAGCAGGACTGGGACATTGTGCCTCAGGACTTGCTGTAGGGAGAGGTTGTTTAGGAACATGATCTGGAGAACTGGGGTGTTCTGGATCCAGGTCTGAGGCAGGGAGAGCACATTCAGGAATCGAGGCAGAGAGTGAGTGCTCAGGAACTGCAGAAGGTCCAGGATTTTCTGATGTTGGTGCAGGATCAGAACGATCACTCACCGATGATGGTGCATAGTCATCTTCCGTGAACACGTCACGGTTGAATGGGAAGATACCTGCCTTTTGAAATCCAGCTGTAATGTTCCGCCCACCTAAGGAATCAGGCCAGGCTTCTCCCACAATCCTTGGTAGTTCGTATATTGTTATGGTCTGACTGGGATGACTCTGAAGCCAGTTCTGCTGAGCAGAGGCAACTCTTTTCTTCAAGGGGCAAACAAAGACAGGTCCAAAGGCTGAAGCCTATGGGAACAATGTGGCGGGAACGAGACCATGATGATGCCATTTTCTTTTGCGAAGTCCAGTCCTTCAATCGACAGATAAGAATTGTGGTTGTCCACTATCATCAACACTGGCTGTTCTTTCGTTGGCTTGACGTGGTGTTTGAAGTGCTGTAGAAATTTGAGAAAGTTTTCATCTGTCATCCATCCTGATTTGTGGGATGAGCCAACTGGAGCTCCCATGAGCAAGTGCTGAGAAAATTTTGCTCTGGGAAACACAAGAAGGGCGGAATAGCTTGACCCCCAGCAGAAATGGCTGCACAGAGTGTCACAAGTTGCCCCCTTTCCGCCAACACCAGGGAACCAACTTGCTTAGCTCCTGACGATGCAACCACTTTCCGTGGCTTGTGCACAGTGGTGATGCCTGTCTGGTCTACATTCCAGATGTCTTTCGCCTCAATCATGTATCTGTCCATCACAGTGCCCCGTTTGCTGAAGAAGAGATCAACATTTGTCTTGTTGAAGGCTGAGGCTCTACCAATGCGAGTTGCCTCTGGTGTTCTCCTGGCCAGTGAACCAGTCGGCTCCTGCATGTTCCTTCTCAGCCCAGCTTGGTGGTTATGTGACGTTGAAATGCTTTGTGCATTGAAGAGCTAAAATGCGGACTTCCATGGGGCACAGTCCAAAGTAAATTTCAGCAGCATGATGAAGATATTTGACGAGTTCCTCTTCCCGAGTGTCTGAAAACACCTGATGGAGACGGGCATATCCAATAGATGTGTTGGCCGCTGTCTGCCTTTCTGGGTCAGAAATGTTCTTTAATTTCTGTATGTGATCTCTCAGTGTTGTTCTGGGAACTCCAAACAATTCAGCTGTTTTCTTGGTGCCATGGTTTGAAGTATGGAAATGGACCACTGCTCTCTTGATGATATCAGGGGAGACCTCCTTTCAGTTTTTCGTGCGTAGTTTCTCACCATACTTCACCTCAAACATTACAAAACAACATGGTCAGTTTTGCATAGAATCGCAGTATTTTGTTGTGCACACCACACACACACACACACACACACACACACACACACACACACACACACACACACACACACACACACAAGTATACTCTCTCTCTCTCTGATCACATGGGGCAAGTCCGCCTACCCTAATGGGGCAGGTCCGCCCCCTAGGCGAAATGGCCCCACAGAAAATAGGCGGACATGCCCCAGCAGGAGGAGACAACTTCAAAGGTGTATGCCTCAAAATGAAAGGGCTGAAGAAACCAACTGTACAGTCAGAACTGACTTCTTCTTTCTTTGGGTGTCCACCTCCATCGCTTTGACGATTCTGACACAAAAGAAGAGGGTTTCCAGATTTAACAGTTGTTCAAATGCTGCCCAGATTATCAGCTTATGAAAAGGAAAAAAAAAAAAAAAAAAGGGGGGGGGGGGGGGGTCTGGGGCCAACCACGATTTTCAGACCTCCAGGGGGAGAGGAGTGGGGGGGGGGGGGGCATAAGTGGGCCTTACTCTGGAGTGGGTGGGACGGACTAAGGTGAGGAAGAGGGATGGGGGTGGGTGGGGGGGTGGGGGTGGGAGCAGGAGAGGGAGCAGGAGAGGGGAGGGGAGCGGGGGAGGGGGAGGAGGTTAAATCCAGGATTTGAAGCCCTCCAGCGAGGCCGATGCTACTACCTCAGCTGGAAGATTGTTCCACTCTCTCCCAGTGCGCGGAAAGAAGCTGTTCTTTCTGTAGTTCCTGCAGCAGGATTCTACTTGGTACTGCAGCTCATGGGAGTTTCTGATGTTGTACTGGTGGGTGTAACGCAGAGGGGTGTGCGCAGAGTCGATTCTGATGTCGCCGTGGTGGAACTTGTAGAAGCTGGCTAGCCTGATTTGCTGACGTCGCTGTTCTAAAGGAGCCCAGTGCAGCTGATTGTACATGGCACTCACGCTGGACGTCTGGCGGTAGAGATTTACAACCCAGCGCGCCGCCCTTCGTTGAACCTTTTCAAGTGCCATCTTGTCACCTTCTTGATGGGGATCCCACACCTGACAGGCGTACTCTTGGGTCGGACGCACAAGGGCTTTGTAGGCGTTCTCTTTGGTTTTTAATAGAGACTAATTTCAGGTTTCTCTTCACAAAGCCGAGGGTCTTAGACGCTTTGTTAACGACGTTGTTAATGTGGGGTTCACATTTCAGATCTGTGGACAGGGTGACCCCGAGGTATTTTTCCTCCTTGGTGGACTGGAGGTTTTGGCCATGCAGATGGTATGTGGTCTTGTGTCTTGTGCCAAAATGAAGAGTGTGACACTTGTCCGGATGGAAGGACATGAGCCACGTTTGTTCCCAGTCAGCGAGTTTGTCAAGGTCTCTCTGTAGTGTGGCTTGGTCACTGGCCTTCCTGATGGTCTTGTGACAAGCAGTGTCATCTGTGAAGAGGCATACGGTTGAGGATAGGCCCGTCGGGATGTCGTTGATGTAGAATAAGAAGAGGCAGGGTCCCAAGACAGAGCCTTGAGGGACTCCGGACTCAACCCTACAAATGCCGACGTAGCTCCGTCCACCACCACCACTGCTTGCTGCCTGTTGGTCAGGAAGTTCCTTATCCACCTGTTCAGATGACCTCGGATTCCATAGTGATGGAGCTTGTGGACCAAAAGCGAGTGAGACACTTAGTCAGAAGCCTTGGAGAAGTCCATTACCAAGACGTCATGCTGTCTTCCCTTCTCCCTATCAAGTGTGATGTCGTCCACAAGTCCTAGCAGTTGACTCAAACAAGAACGCCCTCGACGGAATCTGTGATATTGCCGACATATAATGTTTTTCTCTGCGAAACCCATCACAGTGCGGACCAGGATGTGTTCTAAGACTTTGCCTAGAACACTCGTCAGTGAGATTGGACAGTAGTTTTCAGGCATGTAGCGCTCTCCCTTCTTAAAGATGGGCGTAACATGCGCTGTCCTCCAATCTTTCGGTACGATGCCCGTGTTGATAGACGACTGGTAGAGCAGGGTGAGGGCTGGGCGAGTTCTTCTGCCAATTCCTTCAGGATGCGAGGGCTAATGTTGTCTGGTCCTGGCGCTTTCCGGGGATCCAGATTCTTCAGAAGCTTATGCACACATCCTTCTGTGATAGTGACGGTGCTGTAGGTTGGCCCGGGTGCGTCTGTGCTGAGTCCTGTTCTTGTTGTGAAGTCATCGGGAGAGCATGGGAAGCTCTTACTGAAAGCAGACTGGAACTGCTGGTTTAGTGTCTCTGCCTGGTCTTTTGCGTCAAAAATGAGCTTGCCGTTGATTTTGAGAGGAGAAACATTTGCTGGTTCATGTCGTGTACACTTGATGTATGTTTAGAATTGTTTTGATACTTTTATGGCCCCATCGCCTTTGTCCTCTGTCTCAGTTGTGTGGACCCAGTAGTTCCTTCTGAGCTGGCGCTGAACTTGTTGCTTGAACTTTTTGAGTTCTGCGTGTATGTCCAGGTCGCCTGACTTCCTCCAACATATATATGCCCTGTCCCTTTGCCTAATGAGTCGTTTTGTAGGATAGTCCTCCCAGGGCTTATTGTTCCTAGGTCTAAGGGTGGTGTGGGGGATGTGCTCTTTGACGATGGCCTGTAGGCCCTCCTTGAAGCTGCTCCAGATTTCCTCAGTGTCACTGGAAGAGTCATAGGTCTTGACTATGGAGTGGGATAGATTCACCGCCACCTCCTGGAAGGCCGGCCAGTTCGCTCTATTGTACTGGGGTACAGGCCTGTTAGTATTTGTACGGCGGGCAGGGTGAATTTGAAATTCCATAAAGACCGCGGAGTGGTCCGATACGCCGGGTACTCCTTCAACTCTAGGGACAAGCGATGGAGAGTTGGTCAAGAGCAGGTCCAGGGTGTTCTCGCCTCTTGTTGGGAAGGTGACCATCTGCTCAAGGCCGACGTCATGCCGCAGATCGAGGAAGTCTTCATGAAGTCTGGGGTAGCACTGCCTAGACTTCAGTCTGCATGTTGTCCAGTCAATGGCTGGCAGGTTGAAGTCCCCTCCAACAATTAGGTGAGCAATGGAGTTTGCCGCTCGTCGGAGATACGTCTCAAATTGTCCAAGGCTTGTCGCGTCGCCGTCATCTGGCTTGTGATAAGCCGCCACGAGGAGGTGCCTTCTGCCCTTGAGTTCTACTCTCGCCCAGACAAGTTCACAGCCATCCATGGCAAGTTCTGTGGCTTTGGTGCTGACCAGGTTCGTGGGAACGGCGATGAACACCCCCCTCCGTCTCTCCTTCTGTCGCAGCTGTGTAATTTATACTGATATGTTGGAAGGATTTCGCCATCTAGGATATTCTTATATAATCGTGTCTCTGTAGTGATGATAATGTCTGGTTTGACTGTGTCTACCAGGTTCAGGACACCTGGATGTTTTTTTTATTTTATAGTTGACCTACCGTTAAGTTTAATATTCTTAGTGGCCTGTTATATTGTTTGTTCTGTTGGTTGATTCTGGATGGTGTTGATGTGTGCAAGGGTTTGAAAGATGTTCCTTCAGGAGAGGAAGGTATCGAGGCATCGAGGAATCTCGTCGTTTTCCCTACGTTGTAGAGGTCAAAGGCCGTATCGCTGTAATGTTCTGCGATACATACCAAGCATCGCCACACCACTTCCTCATGTCCAGGCTCGATGTAGGATGAAGACCCGATACTTTGACCGTTGGTGTGGAACCAGAGTCCACATTTCTCACAGGCACCCCCCCCCCCCCCCCCACCCCCCTGTCGTAGCTGGTGACTGGAATAGAGCACACACCACACTCGGAATGAATGAAGTATTATTCAATGCCAAAACCCTAAGTTTACATTTATATATGAAGCATCAATCCAAAAATGAAATCGTAACTACATATGCTACAGCAAATGATGAAAATCACTAAATAATGATCATAATTACCTGAAATGGATGTACAACACCCAAACTTTCACAGCAGGTGTGAG
>JAMYXO010000086.1:50000-67500 GCA_033310375.1 Conus canariensis
GAGTCACGGCGAGATATATGTCCACCTTCCACTGTACCCCGTAGAATGGTCTTGGACAGGGAGTCATGGACAGATACATGTCCACCCTCCACTGTACCCTGTAGAAAGGTCTTGGACAGTGAGTGGGGGCGAGATGCATGTCTGTATCAAACAAGCAACTGACCATCTCCAGGATAGCTTCTTGACCGCCACATACTTGTCCCAACAAAAAACATCATCACACTCATTACGCCCACATGCAGACCCCCACCTTAAACCAATCATCGTAGGTAGCCATCTTGTTCTTGATGACGTCACAGGCCTGCTTCATCTCGGTGACCATCTGGGCGGTCGGGAAGCCAAGGTTGGCGTCGTAGCGTTCGATGATCTGCTTTCGGCTCATGTCTTTGGGCAGGGCGATGTCCAGAAACAGCACCTGAGCGGTGGACACAAGGGACGGGAACATGTTCAACTTTCGGAAGAGAAGGCCAGTTTGGCTGTTGATAGGGATGACAACGTATACCCATAGCATGCACCCTGCGTGAGAAATAGAAAGAATGAAGGAAGTAAGGAAATTGAGTGAACGATGTTGATGGACGACACGGGAAACGACTGAATGAAGCGCCAGCAGGCAGCTCTCAGCCGGCTCTACCCAGGTAGACAGCCCGTTGTGTACACAGAGTGTGATTGTCAGCGCCTAGAACCTTTGGCAAGGCGCTGTAAAATTCTATGTTGTTGTTATTATTATTATTATATCATTGTTATGATGATGATGATGATATTGATGATGATTGTTGTTGTTATCATTATCATTATTATAATCATTATATCACATCTGTCTTCATTTCCCCCAATTTTTCCCCTTTGGTTTGCCCTTTCCCTTCCCCTTTTCTGTTCTGTTTTGTCGCCCTTTTTGCTCTGTACCCTTCGGTTTCTCTGTCCTGCTGTTTTTCCCAGTGACCCCATAGATTCCCCTCTCTTCTTCTTGGTCCTTTTCCTTCTCCTCTCCTTCTTCTTCTCCCCTTTTTCCCTTCTCTTTTTCTTCCCTGTTCCTTCCCTTCCCTGTTTCCTTCCTTCTTGCCAGTGCCCCGATTGCCCCTTTTGTTTTTTCCCCCTTGGCCCGGTTGCCCCTACCCTTCTCTTCTCTGTCCTTCCCCTCTTCCCAAACCTTTTTGGTTTTGGGTGACTCGTACCCAAAGTTGTTTTTTGTTTGGGGGTTTCTGTTTCGTGAAATAGTTTTTTTGGGTGGTTGGGTTGTCCCTGTTTGTTTTTTTTTTTGGGTTTTTTTCCCTTGGGTTCCTCCTGTTTTTTTGTTTGTTGTTTTTGTTTTTTTGTTTGGGGTTTTGATAGTTGCCTTTTGTCTTTCGTCGTCCCCTGTTTTGTTTTCTCCTGCTGCTGCCGTGTCCCTTTGTTTTTTTGTTGTTTTTTGTTTGCCCCTAATGGCCCCTTTTGTGTTGTTGTTGTGCCCCGGCCCTTCGTTTTTGTTGTTGGGGTTGTTGTCCCCCGTTTTGTCCTTTCCCCCCCCTTTGTCCTCCCCTTTTCCCTTTTTCCACCCTCCTTCGCCCCCCTTCCTCTTTTTCCCCCCGTCCCCCCCCCCCCCCCCCCACCCCCCCCCCCCCCCCCCCCCCGCCCCCCCCCCCCCTCCCCCACCCCCACAAAAATTTTTTGACTTCACCTTAAGGGGGGAAAACCGCCATGGGGGCCCAACCCCCCCCTTCCTTTTTAAAAAAACCCAATTACTTTCCGCCAACCCTTCACATTTACCCCCCCCCGTCCATGAAAATTATTTTAGGGGGTTGTGGGGGTTTTATTGGGGGGAGATTTTGAGGGGGGGGGAAAGTTTTGGGCCCGGCTTTTGGTGGTTTTTTTTTTGGGCCGGGGGGTTTGGTGGTGGGGGGGGGTTTTTTTTTTTTGGGTTTTTTTAGGATATGATTTGGGGGTTTTGTTTGGGGGGGGCTGGGCTCGGGGGGTCCCTTTGGGGGGGGGGTTTGTGGTTTTTTTAAATTTTCCCCCCTTTTTTTTTGGGGGGGTTTTTTTTTTTTTTTTTTTTTTTTGGGGGGTGTTTTTTGAACCTTTTTTAACCCTGTTTTTTGGGCCTTTCCCCGGTGGCCCCAACGCCCCAAACCCTTTCCCGTTTTTTTAAAAATACTATCAACGCCCGGCAAAACCCCCCAACCCACAAACCCCACCCCAAACCCCCAAACACAACCCAAATCCCAAACCCCCCAAAAAAAAAAAAAAAAAAAAAAAAAAATATTCAAAAGGGTTAAAAAAAAAAAAACCGGGGGGCCCCCCCTTAAAACCCCAAAAAAAAAAAAAAATTTTCCTTTTTTTTAAAAAAAAAAAAAAAAAAAAAAATGAAAAAAAAACCAAAATTAACTTAAAAAAAAAAAAAAAACAATTTTGGGCTTTTACAACCCTTCCCATCACTTGAAAAAAAACCCCGAGGGGAAAGATTTTTTTGCAAACCCCCCTAAAATTTTTGGGTTTTTTAAATCTTTCAAAACAAAAAAAATTTATTTTGAAGAAAACCCCCTTTTTAACAAATTCCCTACCCCCAAAAAAATTTTGGGAAAGCAAAAAAGGTTTTTTAAAGGGGGTTTAAAGGGAATTTTTTCCTTGAGCTCTCAAAAACAACCAAACAAAAACGAGCAACACAACACAACAAAACACAAAACAACAACCCCACAAACAACAACCCACCCCCCAAAACACCCCCAAACTTCCATTTACCTTTCAAACCCGTCATTCCCCTTCAAATGAAAACCCCCTTTCCTTGTAACCTGGTTTCCCCGGGGAAGTTTTCCCCCCCCAAGGAAATTGTAGGGGGCCCCCCAAAAAAAAAAAAAAAGGGGTTTGTAAAACCCCGTTCCTTTTTAAAAAAATAAAAAACTGACTTACAGGGGGAATTTGCAAATTAATTTTTAAATTTCCCAAGGGTTATCAATTAAAAATACCTTACTTGGTTTTATACCCCCTTAAAACCCCATCGCATTTTGTTATGAAAAAAAAAAAAAAAAAAAAAAAAAAGAAAACCCTTTAAGGGAAAACCCTTAAAAATTTAAGTTTTTTGAAAAAATGAAAAAATAAAAAAAAGTTAATATTTTTTTCCACCCCAAATTCCGGTAATACTTTGGAAAAAATTTTTAAAGGGCAAAAAAAACAAAAACTTAAAAATTTCCACCTCTTTCCTTTATCCCCCAATAACCCCTAAAAAATTTGGAAAAAAATTGCAAAACCTCGGGGCCCTTCGGGGCTTTAAAAAAACCAAAAACCCCTTTTTAAAGGGAAATAGTTTTTTTTTTTTTTAAAGACCACAAAACCAAAAAAACCCCAAAACCAAACCAAAAAAAACCCCACCCCAAAAAACCCCAAAACCCAAACCCCCTCCCCAAACCAAAACCCCCCAAAAACCCCCAAAAAAAACCCCAAACTTTGGGTTATTTAAAACCCCAAAAAAATCCCATTTAGGAATTTTTTTTTTTTAAAAAAAAAAATCGAGCCCCTTTTAAATTTTAACTTTATCTTTGTCAAAAAAAAAAATTTTTAAAAGGGGGGGGTTTAAAAAATTTAAAAAAAAAAAGGGGGTTTGAAATAAACAAAAATCCACCCTTAACTTTTTTCCTCTACGAATATAAGTACCCAAAGTTCGAAATCCCCTTTCAACCACCTCAACTTTTAACAACTACTTGTTTTTTCCCTTTTTTTAAAAAAAAACCCCCCCTGCCTTTAAATTGGGGGAGAAAAAAGGGGAGAGGGGGGGAAAGGAAACCCACGGTGGCCAACAGGGATTTCGGGACTCTTTCAAACCTTTTGGCTTTTTTGGGGAAAATTTTCATCCCTTTTTTATCAATTTTTAAAATTTACTTTTTTTTATTAAACCCAAAAACACCAAAAACAAAAACAGTAAAAATTTTTTTTAATTTTTTATATTTGTTTTTTACTTAAAAAAAATAATGAAAAATTTTTGGGTTTTTTTTCTAATTTTTTTTAAAAGAAAACCCCCTTTTCCAAAACTGTCCCAATATGTTAAAAAAATTAAAAATTCCTTTATTTTGTTTTATTCAAACCCCAAAAAATCAAGAACGGACAAAAAAACAAAAGTTAGAACCCCATTTTTTCAAAACAGTCACGGGGGAAAGGCGAAATTGGAATACCCAAAAAGGGGTTTTTTGACCATCGAAAAAGCCTTTTAAAAAGAAATCCAATTAAAAAACCGTAAAAAAAAAAAAATTTAAAAAAAAAAAAAACCCACCCCCAAAAAAAAAAAATTAAACAATTTTAAAACCCTTTTTTTTTCCTTTTTTTTAAAAAACCCACAACTTCTAAAAGGAAAAAACTTTTATAAAAAAAAAAATTTTTTAAAAAACCCAAAAAAAAATGCGGGGAAAACCCCCCGCCCAAAATTTAAACTATTTTTTGGGTGACAAAAGACCCCTTTTTTCCCCCCCCCCCAAATAAGGGGTCCCCAAACCAGGGGCTCAACTTTTTCCCCAAGGGGCCCAAAAAGGGCGTCAAACGAGTCCCCGGGCTTGCGTGGGGTCCCCCTTTGGGAAATCCCCACCTCCCCAAAGGGTTTGGGGGGGTTCGGTCACCCCTTCCTGGTTTGGACCGGGGGGTTTAAAACCCCGGGCATCCCCCTAAACTCCTTGAGGGAAAAAAACCCGGCTTTAAAAAATAAAAAATAAAAAAATTTATTTTTTTTAATTTACAAACCAAAAACCCCAAAACACCCCTTTTTTAAAAAAATTAAAAATTTTAAATTTTTATTTTTTTGTTGTTTTTTTTAAAAAAAATTAAAAATTAAAAAAATTTAGGGACTTTTACTTTTTCTTTTTTTTAAAAAAAAAACTTTTTTTTTCCCCGTTTTAACCCAAAATTTTTTTTCCCTCCTTTCTAATTTTTTTTTTTTTTCCCTTTTCTAAATTTCATGTAAGATACGGTTGTGCCCTTGATGAAAGGGGGGGGGGGGGGGGGGGGGGGGGGGGGAGCGGGGAAAAAATGGGGGGGGGGGGGGAGGGAGGGGAAAAAAGTGACAGAGGGGGGGAGGGCGGGGAAAAAAGGGAAGACAAAAGAAGAAAAAGAGCAGGAAAAACCCCGGGGAAAAGAGGGGTAGATAGAGAAAACCCCGAAAGAAGGGGTTTTATGATAATCTTCATTTTTCCCAAAATAACAAAAAAATTTTTTTTTTTCATCCGCCTTGACCCCACTTTAAGGGGCTAATATGACTACAACTAAGACCCCAAACTTTTTACACACACACCATAAGACCCTCTCCTTTATTTTTTAAAAAAATAAAATTTCCCAAGGGAAAATACCGACACCTTCCCCACAATTTGGTTTGCAAACTGCAAGAATTCATTTTAAACAAGGGCTTCTCTTATGTTTACAGAAGAAACAGGGGAAAAAACCTTCTATCCGAGTAAAAAAATTCCCTAACAAAGTAAGCCTGGGGGGAGGGGAAAAAATAAATTTTCAAATGACCTTTTTTGGGAAGCTTAATCCCAAAAAAACACTCCTAACTAAACTTCTGAAATCAATTTTAAAACCATATTTTCCTCCGACTCAAAATTGTACTTATCCTCTCCTTTCGGTTTTTAAAAAGAATTATCCAGAAAAAGCTGGGGTCTCCGATATGTTTTTTGATTTTCAAAAAAAAAAACCCCAAAGGGCCCCTAAAAACAAAAGAAAACAGAAAAAAAAACAACTACTTTTTCTTGTGAATAAAAAAATATAAAAAATAACCCCTTTAAACACAATTGGGGCCCTTCTTGGAAAATCCACAAGGCAAATTACAAAAAACTAAAAAATTCCAAATAATACTAAAAGCCCATTCCACATTTTTTTCAATCTAACATAAGCAACTTTGTTTATAATTAATATATATATATAAATTTTGTGTGGTTGTTGTGTTGTGTGGTGTTGTGTGTGTGGGTGTGTGGGGAGAGAGAGAGAGAGAAAAGAAAAGAGAGAGAGAAGATGGGGGAGAATAAGGGGGAGGGAAAAATAAGAAAGAAAGGAAAAAAGACAAAAACGAAAAACCCCCCCCCCCCCCCCCCCCCCCCCCACCACACACCCACACCTTTTTTTTTTTCCCTTTTGACACCCCAATTTTAGGAATGAGGTTGTTCGTTTCTTCGTGCATCACTGAATTTTTTTTTTCCGCCTGAAAAGTAAGAGCAAAACGCGGCTTTTGTCTTGAAATGGAAATTTCCCCCCTTTTCGTTTTCCCGGATATAATTGTTCCCTTTAATTTTGTTTCAATTTCCCCCAGTCCCTGTTTTTTGAAAAAAAACCCCCTTTTCTTAAATGATTTAAACCCGAAAATAGGCCTTTTGATCGCTAGGGGATGAAAAAAAAAAAAAGAAAAAGAAAAGGAAAAGAAAAGAAAGAGGGGGGGGAAAAAAAGGGGGTGGGGGGGGGAGAAGGGGGAAGAAGAAAGGAGAAAAGAAAGGGAAAAGGGAAAAAGAAAAAAGGGGAGAGGAAAAAAAAGGAAAGGAAGGGAGAAGAAAAGAAAGAAGAAAAAAAAAAAGGAAAAAGGGATGGGGGGGAAGGGGGAAGGAAGAAAAAAAAAAAGAAAAGGAAGAAGAAAAAAAAAAGAAGAAAAAGGGGAAAAAAAAAAATAAAGAAAAAGAAAAAAAAAGAAAAAAGAAGAAGAAAAAGAAAAGGAGGAAGGAGGAAAGGGGGAAAAGGGAGGAAAAAGGAAAAAGGAAAAAAAGGGGGGGAAGTAGAAAAAGAAGAAGAAAAAAAAGAAAAGAAGAAGAAGGGAAAAAAAAAGGGGGGGGGGGGGGAAGGGGAAGGAAAGGAAAAGGGGAAAAAAAAAAAAAAAAAAAAAAAAAAAAACAACAACAAAACAAAACAAAACCAAAAAAAACCCCCACCACCCCCCCACCACACTAACCAACCAACCAAACCCCCAACCAACAAACAACATAAACTCGTAATACCACCCCTCCCAAACCCCCCCCACCCCCACCTCCCCCCTCCCTTGACTCTTGCCGTGGTGGGGGGATGTACATGGGGGGAAAAAACTTTCCCTCCCTTTAGCGAGCTGTGCACCCCCCATGAGGCCCTTTAGCGAAATGACCCCCAACAGGAAATCCAGGGTCGTCGGGACGGGGGGTCGGGGCCCGGGCAGACCCAAACCGACCGTAAGGTTGTCCGTAACTGCGGGGAAAAGAGCTTTGGGATGTATCGACATTTGTGGAACGCCTTTGGGTGGTGGGCGCTTGGGGGGGTGTTTGGGGGGGGGGCGTTTTTTGGGGGCGAAAGCCTTTCCTCTTTGCCTTTTCCTGTAAGAGGGAGGGGGGGTAATTGATGTTTTGTTTTTCTGATACTGCTCACTGCCTACTACTATAACTACTACACCTGTTGCTACTACTACCACAACTCCTCCTACTACTACTTCTGCCACCACTTTTACTACAACTACTACTACTACTACTCCCACTTCTACTACTCCCACTGCTACTACTACTGCTACTACTACAACCACCACCTCCACCACTGCCACTAGCACCACCACCACCACCACCACTGCCACCACTACTACTATCACCACCATTACCACCACCATCACTCCCCCCCCCCCCCACTACTACCACTGGCCCCCACCTGTGTAGCCCTTCTTGTCGTCGGCGACCTGTTTCTAGAGGCGGAAGGGCTTGCTGTAGGCGTGTCCGCAGTCGGTGCACTTGAAGCCCTTGCTGAGCTTGGCGTTGTGGGACTTGACCCCTTCCCCCGCCGTCTCGGCCAGGAAGGCCACCAGGTTCATGAGCACCGTCTGGGTGGTGTAGCCGGGAACCAGCCATATCCCTTCGGGTTCTTCCACTCCGTGTGGTACATGGCGAAGTCCGAGAAGATGTTCAGACACACCTGGAGAAAACAACAACAACAACAACAACAAACCAAGATGCAAAGAATATAAACGTACTCCCGTTTATCTTGAGTACGCGTGTACATGTCAAGAGCATGTTTACTATGAAAATACCCATGATCTACCAGTCCTTATTAGATCTGAAGATATTTTAAAATCCTGTTATATACCAAATTTCATCCACATCGGACAATATGTCATCCACATCGGACAATATGTCAAGAATAACGGGTTTTAACAGTCAAATTTTGAAACAATATATACAGAAGTGCCATTTGTGTGTGATAACCGTTCTATATGCCAAATTTAATTAAAATCCATCTGTATATAAAAATAACGGTAAAATAACGGTTTTAACGGTTGTTTAACGATTTTTAGCATTACATCCTTGCATATGGAAAGAGGCTCCGATTTGTCACAAGATCATCCAAACCGCTTATAAATTGGCCCAGTACTTTCTGAGATATTCCATAAAGAAGAAAAACCGTTATGGGCTTTAATAGCCTTTAGTAACGGCTATTCTGGTAAAATAACACATCGGGCATCATCCGTAACCCATAATGAACATACCTACAAGTTGTCCGAAAGATCGGCCCAGAAGATTTGTCTGGACAAGTGGAATACATTTTGACCACGGACAGACACACAGACAGACACACAGACAGACAGACAGACACACTGACAGACAGACAGCATTTCTTCGTTCCCATTGTGAAGTACTCCCTGTTCTATAAGAACTGGGAGTACAAAAGAGAAAAAAAAAAAAAAAAGAAAAGAAAAAAGAAACAAGCCATCCAGACTGCTATTTTTTTTTTTTTGTTTTTGTTTTTTGTTTTTTGTTGCATCAGTTCTCGGATCAATGGAGCACCTAAGGTGGTAGGTTTTTTTTTGTTTTTTTTTTTTTTCCCTAAGGCCAAAATCCACCTCTTCATTTTTTGGTGCTTCACACTGTCCTCTTCATCGGCCAAAAAAAAACAAAAAGCGGAAAAAAATTAAATAATTTCCACAACTAGGTTCTCTCTCTCTCTCTCTCTCTCCTCTCTCTCTCTCTCCTCTTCCTCTCTCTCTCTCTCTCTCTCTCTCTCTCTTTTCTTTCCCAACCAATCTCTTACACACCATGCATAGTCTGTGTGTTATCTTACAAATGGACATATTTTTTGCTGATTTTAGTGTTTTGGTAATTGATACAGAGTGTCTGGGTTTGTTAATGTTCTAATGTTGGTGTACTGGCACACTCACTCGCATAATGTTTGCTTATACAAAGAGAACAACATAGATAGACAAAGGACTTAATTATTTTCAGTTTTTCATTTTGTTTTACACATACACCCACACACACTCTCACTCTCCTCCCCCCCCCCCTCTCTCTCCTCTCTCTCTCCTCTCTCTCTCTCTCTCTCTCAAATATATTAATAATGGAAGTTACCTGTTAAAGACACTATACTAAAGCAAAATTATGCGTAAGTAACCAATTCCGTATATACACACGCCTGAAAGCGCGTGAGAGCTCTTCACGTCACACCACCACTACCACCATCCACCCACCCACCCCAACATCCATCCACCCCCCACACCCACCCTCCACCTCCGCCCCACTCCCCCCCCCCCCAAAAAAAAAACAAACAAAAAAACCAAACACACACCACACACACACACACACACACACACACACACACACACACACACACACTCACAGAGAGAAGAGAGAGAGAGAGAGAGAGAGAGAGAGAGAAGAGAGAGAGAGAGAGAAGAGCGTTAGGCGGACAGACGGACAGAGACGGCGTCTTTTAATGAATTTTGGGATTTAAGAGCTGCTATATTGTTGTTGAGTCAGCCTGGAAGACTAGGTACACGTTTTGGTGTTGAAACAACAGCAACAATAACAACAACAAACAAAACAAAAAGAAAGAAACAAAGAAACAAACAGGAAACAAACAAACAAACAAGACAATAAAAGAAAACAGGTAGAACTTTTTTTTTTCAATCACGGAAAAAAAGAATGAAAAATCGAGATAGTACAGGAGGTCAATTCTGAGCAGATTTTTTGTTGTTGCTGACATGTCTGTCTTTATTGCGTATGTTCGCACGTATTCAGAAGACAGACATGACACCAAAAGATAGTACGCACATACGTACGTATTTATGTATACATGTATATAATGTTTGTATGTATTGAATTATAAGCAAAGCTTGCTCTTATGTCTTAGAGTGAAAAAATAAGGGGAGATAAGCATTCATATCTGCAGTGGTAGAGAATTCTGCTTAACTAACAGTATGTGCTTTGAGTGGGTGAATGGGAATAATAAATGCTTCTTAAAATGAGCCTTCAGCAAGCTTATAGTCTTCAAGGTCTGTTCATAATTCAATATTTCTTGCAGTCATTGCAACACCAAGCGACTCTGTAAGTTACTGGAACGGTGCTTGGTTACTTATCCTTGGAATTGATTAGTTTCTTGTAATTCAGTCCCTTGCGGATTCATTCCAAGAACTGGCCCTCAGCACTTGTGTCTAAGAGGTTATCTTTTTATCTTTTCTACTTTTCACAAGAAAATGTAGCTTGTTTTCCTATTTCATTATTTTCTTTGCTTCTTAGGTGGCGCCGTTGGTTTTGTTTTTTGAAAACTCAACAAACATACTATGGTATTGCACACCAGCCTTTTTCTGGGATAGCATTTTCCTTAAAACCGAAAAGGCAGAAGAATTATGTTACCACTTTCCGTGGTCACTGAGGAGAAAACAATCAGATTACGAAATACCGTTATTTGACCAAAAGTAATGATATGTTAGTGAGCATTCTCCTTTCTGGAGATTGTTGCCCCCTTAGAGACCGTAAGATTACAAAAGGCTCATTTTAAAAAGCATTTATTATTCCCCATTCACCCACACAAGTTTATAATTCATTATTATTTGCAGTCATTGCAATACCAAGCTACTCTGAACGGTGCTTGGTTTACTTAACCCTGGAATTTACTAGTTTCTTGTAATTTATGTATCCACCTACATATTTACCGATCGATCTGTCTGTCAAGTCTATACGTATTAATAAAAACAACTAAATACTCTTGGACAAAAAGAAAACAAAGAAAGAAGCAAAAAGACTGAAAAAAAGAAAACTAAAATCCACCCATCCAACTCCTTTATCTCCACCCACCCCCCCCCCCTCACACACACACACACACAGTCAACAAACCTTGGTCCCTTTCTTCCCGCTCATAGTGGCGCTGCCGCTGAAGGCGAACCCCTGAGGCATGAACTGGGAGACCGGAAGGGGTAAGTTGTCCGGCATGAAGAGGATCACGTGGTAGATGACGTCATCCTGCGGGATGTTGCAGTGCCACTCGAACATGTCGGAGTCCAGCGGAGCCGCCGACACGTTGGTCGGAGCTCCTCCTGGTCCAGCACCAGCCGCTTCATGGCACGCTTCTTCTGGGAGTCGGACATGGTGGTGCTTTTGGGGCGGAGACGTGGACGGTTCTTTCGTCTGGACGGTTGGTCAGCAGGTGTGGGGGCCCGGAATCTGGGAATGAATCATCCAACGTAAGGATTTAGTTGTGTGGTCCAAAATTTGGAAAGGAATCGATGAATGAAAGGACTTAGTTGTGTGGTCCAAAATTTGGAAAGGAATCGATAAATGAAAGGATTTAGTTGTGTGGTTCAAAATTTGGAAAGGAGTTATAAACGAAAGAATTTAGTTGTGGGATCCACAGTTTGCAAATGAACCAATGAACGAAGGGATTTAGTTGTGGGATCCACAGTTTGCAAATGAACCAATGAACGAAGGGATTTAGTTGTGCGGTTCACAAGCTTGAAACGAATCAATGAACAAAAAAATTTTTAGGTTGTGCGATCCACCAATTCGGAAATGAATCAACGAGCAAAAGGATCTGGTTGTCCACAATTTGGAAATGAATTAATGAACAAAAAGATGTGGTTGTCTGGTCTACTATTTGGAAATGAATCAATGAACGAAAGATTCAACTGTGTGATTCATAATTTGAAAATCATCAATGAACGAAACGATTTATTTGTGTGGTTAACAATTAAAAAATGAATCAACGAACAAAGAGATTTTATTGTGAGGCCAACAATCTGGAAATGAAGTAATGAACGGTAGGATTTAGTCGTGTGGCCCACAGTTCAGAAATGAATCAGCCAACGAAAGGATTTATTTGAGTGTCTCACAATCTGGAAATGAATCCATGAACGAAAGGATGAACGAATAAGGAAGGAAAAGAATAAATGAATAACACATGGATAGATGAATCAACACAGAAACAGCGGAAGAAAAGAACTTAGATGAAGGGGGAAAAAAAAACAACAACTTTGGAACAAAATACCGCAAAACAGTCGTTCAGTTGTAATTGTTAAGTGCGACTAGCAGAATGTTAATGATATACACATATGTTAATTGAAAATGTCTCTAAAGTGCATGCAAGGGAAAGAACAGTCATTAAAACATGATTGCTGACAAGCAGTAAATAAATAAGTGAACCGAATCACAGAATAGGCGAACTGATGGTAATGAACTGATGGTAATGAACTGATGGTAATGAAACACGTGTTGTTTTCCAGCCACAATAATTTTCAGCAATTAATTAACTCATTAATTCCTTTATGTATCGAAATGTGTCCATCACGTTCTTGCTTTTCCTGTCCAAAATGTGTGCACGATACTTTCACCTGACTCAAGTCATTTCCCTGTGTAAATGTTCGAGTTTGGGTGGATGGGTGGAGAGGGGGTGGCGGTCGGTGTGTGTGTGTGTGTGTGTGTGTGTGTGTGTGTGTGTGTGTGTGTGTGTGTGTGTAAGTTATCAGCCACAAGACAGCTCTTATTTCCCTTTGGGGAAGCCCTGAGTGAACATTGTGTTTATTCCAAACTAACGAAAAGTTCATATTTACAGTACTTTGGGCTTTAGAAAAAAAAGAAAAAAAAAAAAGAAAAAAAAAACCGTCTGGGGCGTAACTCGATTTTACAGCTTCATCAAGAAGTTTTAAGCTCAAGAAGAGGTTTCTGTCTCAGTAGGGCTTTTCGTTCGTTCGTGGGTGAGTTTAACGTCATATTGGCCTGAGGACAAGGTGCACTTGCAGACGTAGGTCTGCATGTTCTCTGGCAACTGTTGTCGTAGACGAGTTGCATGTGGGGCCGTCCTATTTCCCTCTCCGAGCTCTGGTTCTTTTTGAACTTGAGTTCAAATATGGGCGTCGGTGTGTTTAGCCTCTTTTCCCCAACCAAAAGGCTGTCTTCAGGACCACCGGGCTGCCTTCTTCGTGCTCGGGTGGCGATGGTCCTGTGCCGCGTGAGGCCGCCTCAAGGAGGGAGCAGGACGAAGGTCGCTGGAGCGCTGCACGGGTCCCTAAAATTCAGTGGATACACGCGACCACGGCCGACAGGGCAATTTTTCAGCCCAACCCCATAAGGAGTGTGCCCATGTCTGCCTGCTTCAGAGCACGGTGTCCTGGGCCACTT
This sequence comes from Conus canariensis, assembly GCA_033310375.1. Taxonomy (NCBI): domain Eukaryota; kingdom Metazoa; phylum Mollusca; class Gastropoda; order Neogastropoda; family Conidae; genus Conus; species Conus canariensis. The sequence goes on from JAMYXO010000086.1 coordinate 63,323, forward strand.
AGTTGCAGTCAGGCAGCATTCCATTGCAGATCGCCCCACATCTCCAAGAGCCTTCCCCCGGCGACACAGGCTAGACCCGCCGTCACCCATATGGCTGGAAGGATCGCTGCACCACCTGACACTGACCTCAGTGTCCTTCAAAGGAGATCTGCCACCTCTCCCTTGGCGTCCGCTGCTATGCCACACTCGCAGCGAACTGGACAGTCGGGCTTGCTGAACGAATCTTTTAAAGGAAATTTGAAGTATTGTATCCGCCAAACATGAACAAAGATCATCTTGTCTGAAGAAGACCTAAGAGGTCGAAACGCGTCGTGTTTTGTCTTGTGATTCGTTTGTTCATATTTGGCGGATACAGTACTTAAATTTCTTCTTTTTTTTAACGATTTGTTTAGATTTCTGCCTGCAGTCGCCTCACTTTGCAACATGCTGAAAGAAGTTCGTGACGAAATTGTCCAGACGTCCCAGCATCAGCAAACGTTTCGTAACGGAGAATGTCCTAAGAACAGCCGCCCAAGAGCCCAACGTCTCCCAGCACTTCAACTAAAGCGAGGAGGCCTTGCAGAGCAAGACAACCATTAAGGCTGAATACGGCTGTGCAGGCTGCACACACCAAAAAATAATGTGCCAAAAACCTTGCGTAAGGAATCGAGTATTTATAGACTGGTGCAGTTAGATTGTTTTGAGACGGTATAAGTCAGGTGGTTCCAAGCAGATAGATTAAAATCAAAGGAATGGCACTATTTGGGAGCTTCCAGCTATCGCGAAGATAAGCTCATGGGTGAGTGCAAAGGCCTGAAATGTGATGTCAACTAAGGGCACGTCATGCATTTGAAGATTGTGATTTCATCGGTGGAACCCCCCCAAAAAAAACAAACAAACAAACAAACAACCCCCCCCCCCCCCCCCCCCACACACACACACACACACACACAAAACAAGGGAAATGATTGGTGGGGATTTTTTTTTTTTTCTTAATCAATTATCATTTTAACATCAAATGCTGGCTCACATTTATGGTAGGCCCCAAAACGCTTACATGGATCATGCAGCTAGTGTTTTAGTGCAAAATCCTAACTGTGACGTATGGCCTGCAATAAGGTAACAAAGGTCAGTCTGTCTGGGAACTTCCCGTCAGAGACCTGGCGATCTGGTTCTTCAGAACGCCGACACCCTGAGGACTCAAGCCTCCCCCCCCCCCCCCCACCACCACTCACTCCCCGGCCCCCCACAACACCCTGATCAACTCAGACGACTGTCGATCGGACGGCAGGATTATGGATAGACAATGTTGCTTAAAGCCCAGCCGACCGCAGAAGGCCATATCAGGGCTGTCACCACGTTAAAATCAACTCTCAATTTACTTATCAAAAAAGACGACAAAAACAAAAAAACAAAACAAAACAAAAAACAAACAAAAAAAAAAGGTGGAAGAGAGAAAGAGAACACACACACACACACACACACACACACACACACACACACACACACACACACACACACACTCATTAAAATGTAATCTCCCTTGATCGGAAGATTTACAACACAAACTCAACTCATTAAAACGTTTTACAGAGGCTAACGGAAACTGGACCTGCGTTCCGCGGTGGCACTGAGGTAAGCTGATCAGTCACATGGGTGCTTTTGATATGAATTATAGACCGCAGGCGCTGATAAAATACAGCCATGTTGTTAAAACCTTTTGGAAAGAAGTACTCGTACACTTTTGAGGTCTAAAAAGACTCGTCTTAGAAAGTGACATACATCAACAAAACTTTTACACACACACACACACACGCGCGCGCGCGCGCGCGCGCGCGCGCGCCACACACACACACACACACACACACACACACACACACACACACACACACACACACATTCTCACACACACACTCCACACACACACACACTCACACCACACACAAACGCACACACACACACACACGCACACGAACACACACACACACACACACACACACACACACACACACACACATACACACACACACACACACACACACACACACACACACACACACAGACACACACACAAAACTACTGTGGAATAAATGACTAATTCAGTATAAAGACCAAACGCTTTTCTTTTCAGCTTAGACTTTCCATTTCTTTCCTGGTTGGACAAAAGCACGGGTCAAAACAATTAAGGATATTATTAAGAAAACAAAAAAAAAGACTGTTGAATAACCGTAAGATATAAGACAACGCGCGCGCACGCGCGTGCGTGCAAGAGAGAGAGAGAGAGAGAGAGAGAGAGAGAGAGAGAGAGAGAGAGAGAGAGAGAGAGAGAGAGACAGACAGACAGACAGACAGACAGACAGACGGAGACAGAGAGGGAGACACACACACACACACACACACACACACACACACACACACACACACACACACACACACACACACACACACAGAGAGAGAGAGAGAGAAGAGAGAGAGAGAGAGAAACAGATAGAGACAGAAAGAGGGCGTAATAGACAAGATTAATATTCGAATATAACATCATGATGAATTCAATACTTAAGTCATAGAAACTGTGGTAGTGGTGGGAAAGGGAGGGGGGGGGGGGGGGGGGGGGGGAGGGAGGGGAGAAAGAAAAAACAACAACAACCCAACAACAACATGGTATGATTGGGCAAGACTGATATTCGAATCTAACACCATGATGAATTCAATACCTTGGTCATGGAAACTGTGTTTGAAAGAAACCCTTATCGTAGAACAACAGACGAAGGATGGTTTTGATTGTAACAGCTTTTATTTCAAGCCAGAATCTACCACAAAATGTCAAACGATAATGAGAACGGCATTAACAGCTGGAAAACTTGTGCCACGATTTTTGGCTTAAAAAAAAAGAATTTTGAAACTGACAAATATACCTGATTATTGATGCCAGATTTGAAAAAAGATTCCTGGTTCATGGCAAAATTGAAACTGACAAACATACCTGGTTCACACAAAGATACCTGGTTGATGCCAAATTTGAAATTGACAAAGATACCTGGTTGATACCAGATCTGAAATTGACAAAGACACCTGGTTGATGCCAAATTTGAAATTGACGAAGATACCTTGTTCATGCCAAATTTGAAATTGACAAAGATATTTGGTTCATGCCAAATTTGAAATTGACAAAGATACCTGGTTAATGCCAAATTAGAAATTGACAAAGATACCTGGTTGATGCCAAAGTTGAAATTGACAAAGATACCTGGTTGACGCCAAATTTCAAATTGACAAAGATACCTGGTTGATGCCAAAGTTGAAACTGACAAAGATACCTGGTTGATGCCAAAGTCGAAATTGACAAAGATACCCGGTTGATGCTAAAGTTGAAATTGACGAAGATACCTGGTTGATGCCAAATTTGAAATTGACGAAGATACCTGGTTGATGCCAAAGTTGAAATTGACAAAGATACCTGGTTCATACCAAAGTTGAAATTGACGACGATACCTGGTTCATACCAAAGTTGAAATTGACGAAGATACCTGGTTGATGCCAAAGGTTGCCCCGAAAGAAATTACGGGATCTGAAATGGAAACTACTGCATAACATATATCCTACAAATATACTACAGCGTAAAATGAAATTGGCAGAGACAATGCTTGCAATGTCAGCCGGAATGAAGGTTATTACCCACAGCATGTTTCTACAGGTGTCCTCCAGTCAAAAAGTTCTAGAACACTTTTAAAAGTTAGATACATGGTCAGACTGGTTTGAGAATAAATCTGAATCTGTTAAAAGATTTATTTGGAGTTAGGAGCAGGAACGGCAATTAACACAATGACAGCATTAATGTGATTCACCACATTATTCTGATAGGAAAAGTGAGTGCTCTTATACAGAAGAAATCAAACGCAAATGCACAGATATTCATGATTTTTTAACAACAAATCCACGAACATTGACCACAAAATCGTTTTCGTGACACTGATCTTGGTTTTAAATAGAAGCAGATTAAAATAAAGATACGTTTTAAAAGAAGGATATGAAGAGTTAAAGGTCATTTCTTGACAATCGTGACAAAAAACAAAATTCTTTCAGACAAGAGCCCATAAACAAAAAGGCATATCCCTTTTAAAAGAACTTTTGATATAAACCACCCAATCCGCATCTAGACCTAACATAATATGTTAAAAAAAATTGAAATGACAAATGAA
>JAMYXO010000086.1:70000-72500 GCA_033310375.1 Conus canariensis
AGCAGGAGACTCCCAGAAAAACTGCTATTTACTGCGAGCGAGGCAATTTTTGCATAGCCAACTCGCACTTTACAAGTGCGGCTTTGTGACTTGTGAATTTATAAGTGACTTTTTTTCCTCTTTTTTTTTAATTTGTTTTCGTTTTGAAGTGTTGATTCTTTGCATTTTTTGTCTTCAGTTTTACTTTACTTTTTCCTCTCCTTCTATCCCCTTATTTGTAATTTTGCTTCAAATGTGCTTCCTTTATGAGTGACTGTACATTTTCCTTTCAGAAAAGTGTATCCATCAGTACCATCTGATCGAGGAGCTTACTGACATAATACTGTGAAGATTTTCTTTTCTTCTCATACGTTTTTGGTTTCCCAAAGTTGTCACGGTGTGTAAACCAAACCCATTTCCCTCCCTTTTATGTGATCTTATTGTGTTCCTTGATCATACAAACCCCAACGTCAGTTAACGTGTGAAATCGTCTCCTACTATCATCACATCAGTGCACAACTACAAATGAGCAAGAACCAGTCTGTATGGCCATGCAAAGAAGGACTTCGAATCTGTCACCTTAATATCCAACATGCAGTTAACAAGACATCAGATATATCAACACTGATATGGAATCATGGTAAACCCTTTCATATTTTAGGGCTCTCTGAATCCAGATAACTACACACATTACCGACAATGATGTAGCTATTCCAGGATAAAACGTAATCCGGAAAGATCCTACACAAACGAAACAGACGGGTCGTCTTATCTTCATCAGCGAAACCCTTAGCTTCAAACGACTTCTACACCTAGAACGTAACGGTGTAGAATGTGTCTGGATAGAAGTTAAGCTGAAAAGAAACCCTTCCATTTTGGTTGGATTCTGCTACAGGAACCCATCTGAAAGAGTAAACTGGGTCGACAAATTTATTCCGATGATGGATGCAGTCTCACTAGAATCCAAGGAAATTATTTTACTCGGAGACTTTAACACAGACCTTCTGAAAGCGCAAAATCAATGGACGCAAGCATTCAATCTGTTTAACCTGCATCAACTCATCAAATCTCCAACGAGAGTCACACCAAACTCGAAGACACTTATCGACCATATTTATGTTTCAGATAAAACTAATATAGCAGAAGCCTGTGTCCCTGTTCTAAACTGTAGTGATCATTACCCAGTGTGTGTCACATGGTCCAAAAAAGGAGTAAAAATTCCCAAAACGGGACACAAGACAATAACCTACCGTTGCTTTACAAACTTTAACAACCAAGATTTTCTGCATGACTTGCTTAGCTCAAATCTCTCTCAGTTTACAACATAACTGATCCAGATGTTGCTGTTGAATTTTGGATCAGAACATTTACAGAAATATATGATAAACACGCCCCTCTAAAAACGATTAGAGTACGACATAATCCCAAACCGGCATGGTACACTAAAGAGTTACAGGAGGCAGGTTATCTTAGAGATCTGCTTAAACAACATGGCTATGAAGAGGAATCTAGAATACTGAGAAATGCAATAAATTCACAGAAGCGCAGAGAAAAAACGAAATACTATCGAGAACTAATTTCATCAAATCAGAACCCAAAATTGGTATGAGAGCTATTAACGAGCTTACAAACAATCAATCTTCTTCAAAATCAACTATAATTAAAGACATCTCTGTCGAACAGCTGAACACCCACTTTTGCACTATAGCCAATAAAGTTGTCACGGCTGATTCTTCAAGATCAAACGACCTTCAAAAACTGAAACAATATTGCCATGATAAAAACATCACGTCTGAACTTTATATTCCACCAATAACAATATTTGAAGTCTATCACTACCTAACACACCTAAAACAGTCAGGTACCTGCGGGGTGGATCGCCTAGACGGCAAAATTCTCAAACTATCAGCTCCAGCAATTACAGATACGTTAACATACGTCTTCAATCTAAGTATCGACAAAAATCATTTTCCCAATAGTTTCAAAAAAGCAAAAGTCATTCCTATCTACAAAGCAGGTGACAGCTCAGACCCTGCAAACTACAGACCAATCTCAATCATTTCCACTCTTTCCAAACCTTTGGAAAAACACATAAACAAACACACATTACACCACCTTAATACATACCACTTACTTCATCCAAGACAGTCCGGGTTCCGACACAACCATTCATGCCACACAGCCCTAATCAACCTGGTTGATGACTGGCTAAACAGCATTAGCAACAACAGATATTGTGGTGTCCTATTTATTGATTTAAAAAAAGCATTTGATGTGATAGACCACAACCTTCTTCTTAGAAAATTAAAATTGTATGGCTTATCCACAAAAACTCTTACGCTTTTCATTCATATCTCACAAATAGGCAACAATGTGTGAAAATTAATACAACTTTCTCTTCATTTCAAACACTTTCCTATGGCGTCCCACAAGGCTCTATCTTGGGTCCCTTATTATTCACAATTTACATCAATGATCTACCTCTATATATCACATCCACCTGTGAACTTTTTGCTGATGA
>JAMYXO010000086.1:77500-80000 GCA_033310375.1 Conus canariensis
GTTGGATTCTGCTACAGGAACCCATCTGAAAGAGTAAACTGGGTCGACAAATTTATTCCGATGATGGATGCAGTCTCACTAGAATCCAAGGAAATTATTTTACTCGGAGACTTTAACACAGACCTTCTGAAAGCGCAAAATCAATGGACGCAAGCATTCAATCTGTTTAACCTGCATCAACTCATCAAATCTCCAACGAGAGTCACACCAAACTCGAAGACACTTATCGACCATATTTATGTTTCAGATAAAACTAATATAGCAGAAGCCTGTGTCCCTGTTCTAAACTGTAGTGATCATTACCCAGTGTGTGTCACATGGTCCAAAAAAGGAGTAAAAATTCCCAAAACGGGACACAAGACAATAACCTACCGTTGCTTTACAAACTTTAACAACCAAGATTTTCTACATGACTTGCTTAGCTCAAATCTCTCATCAGTTTACAACATAACTGATCCAGATGTTGCTGTTGAATTTTGGATCAGAACATTTACAGAAATATATGATAAACACGCCCCTCTAAAAACGATTAGAGTACGACATAATCCCAAACCGGCATGGTACACTAAAGAGTTACAGGAGGCAGGTTACCTTAGAGATCTGCTTAAACAACATGGCTATGAAGAGGAATCTAGAATACTGAGAAATGCAATAAATTCACAGAAGCGCAGAGAAAAAACGAAATACTATCGAGAACTAATTTCATCAAATCAGAACCCAAAATTGGTATGGAGAGCTATTAACGAGCTTACAAACAATCAATCTTCTTCAAAATCAACTATAATTAAAGACATCTCTGTCGAACAGCTGAACACCCACTGTTGCACTATAGCCAATAAAGTTGTCACGGCTGATTCTTCAAGATCAAACGACCTTCAAAAACTGAAACAATATTGCCATGATAAAAACATCACGTCTGAACTTTATATTCCACCAATAACAATATTTGAAGTCTATCACTACCTAACACACCTAAAACAGTCAGGTACCTGCGGGGTGGATCGCCTAGACGGCAAAATTCTCAAACTATCAGCTCCAGCAATTACAGATACGTTAACATACGTCTTCAATCTAAGTATCGACAAAAATCATTTTCCCAATAGTTTCAAAAAAGCAAAAGTCATTCCTATCTACAAAGCAGGTGACAGCTCAGACCCTGCAAACTACAGACCAATCTCAATCATTTCCACTCTTTCCAAACCTTTGGAAAAACACATAAACAAACACACATTACACCACCTTAATACATACCACTTACTTCATCCAAGACAGTCCGGGTTCCGACACAACCATTCATGCCACACAGCCCTAATCAACCTGGTTGATGACTGGCTAAACAGCATTAGCAACAACAGATATTGTGGTGTCCTATTTATTGATTTAAAAAAGCATTTGATGTGATAGACCACAACCTTCTTCTTAGAAAATTAAAATTGTATGGCTTATCCACAAAAACTCTTACGCTTTTTCATTCATATCTCACAAATAGGCAACAATGTGTGAAAATTAATACAACTTTCTCTTCATTTCAAACACTTTCCTATGGCGTCCCACAAGGCTCTATCTTGGGTCCCTTATTATTCACAATTTACATCAATGATCTACCTCTATATATCACATCCACCTGTGAACTTTTTGCTGATGACACAACAATCCACACAAATCATTCTGATGTTACTGTTCTTGCACAAACTTTACAAGAAAGTGCGAATGATCTCGTGAAATGGACTGAACTAAATCACATGTCGCTTCACCCTCAAAAAACTAAATCCATGCTTATCAGAACCAGACAAAAAAGAAAAAATCTCACTATTAAATTTCCTCCGGTGCATCTTAAAGATGAACCCGTTGAACAGGTTACATACCTCAAAGTGCTAGGAATAACAATTGATAGCAATATTAGCTGGCAAGCTCACATAACCTCACTGTGCAAAAAAGTCTCTCAGAAAGTCTGTCAACTCTCCAAAATTAAACGCTTCCTCGACCTGCATTCACGCAAACTCTTTTTTCAATCTCATATCCAATCATACATAGACTATGGGTGGACTCTATGGGACTCTGCTAGCGCTATTACCCTCAAACCATTGCTAAGCCTACACAAGCGAGGACTCAAATGAGTCCTCCTAAAAAACAGTAGTCTCCTAGACTCAGACTATAAAAAGGTTCAAATTCTCCCCTTAAGTCTGAGATTAGAATACAACAAAGGGATCATAATGCACAGAATTATGTCTGGGAAGGCACCCTCAACATTAGTTCGCAGATTCTCAATTAATTCCTCAAGGACTCTACCCAAACTACATGTCCTTGTTCCTAGAATTGACTTATTCAAATCCAGTTTAACATATTCAGGTTCCTGTCAATGGAACTCGCTCCCTGAGTCGGCCAAGCAACACCAATGCACATCAACCTTCAAACACCATTATTTCATCCATCTTATGTGCAAATACTCGCATACTCCGCCATAAATCCACCACCAACCACTACCACCCTCTTTACCTTA
>JAMYXO010000086.1:85000-87500 GCA_033310375.1 Conus canariensis
CAAGGTGACGACTATCTGGTCGATTTCAAAGCAAGGTGATTGCAGGCGGAAATTACAGTACTACAGACAAAAGAACAAACAGATGACAAAATAGACACTACGTGTTTCGGCCTCTTTAGTCTTCTTCAGACAAGACAAACAACATGCAAGACAACGAAAACGCACGAAGAGACAGTCACAGCAGATTTATTCCGTGTCCGGTTTGAGGCAATAACGTGATTGTCTCCCCTCGAGGGGCCCTATCAGAGTCGTGTGAAGGGTATGGGCCGTAACTCTTCAATGTAGCCAATGACTGATATTTTATCAAGCTTTTGCAGTGCAGTTACTTGAGGATGTGTCAGTACTGTTAACTGGCATCATGGTTGTAATCTCGACAATGTCATTCCCTACACACACCGCACAAAACCCCTAAAACTCCCCTCTCCACTCTAACAATTAATAACTTAATCCACCAAATAACGTGCCGACTTAAAGGGCAATGATTGAAGGCTTTTTTTTTTTTTTTTAACCCCAATGAAACCTGAACAACTCTTTCGGTGGCTCTATAGTTGAACAGTTCTGTGTTAAGTTGACAAATCCCCCCCCCCCCCCCAACCGTACCAACATTGACAGTACCGACAGAACGTATTAACTGGTGGGTTCCAGTCTAAAGGAACCACACGGAGACATCCTCAAGTAATTGCACTGCAGAAGCTTGCTAAAACATCAGTCATTGGCGACATTAAGGAGTTACGGCCCATACCCTTCACACGACTCTCTACTACAGACTCGTTCAGGAACATTTTATTTTCCACGACAGCCTCTGGTTGAAAGGAAATCGAAAACGAGGCAGAGAACAGCGAACAGTAAACAACAAACAAGTACGGTAACTCTCGCTCCCATGATAAAGCAGCATTCGTTTGGAGTTACGGGCCTGTAGTGCTCTGTGTTTGTCGTTTCTGCTTCGCGATTTCATGTCGTAAGCAGCAGTCCTTTGGAGTTATAGGCCTGGCATTATTTCATAACGGAAACAAGAGTTACCCTATTTGTTTGTTATTAATAGCCTCTGATTGATTGGACGTTAATCTCACCCAGTACTATACCCCTCAAAACTCGTGACGGATATTCTTTACAGTTTCAGGAAAGAAGAGTATGGATCACACACACACACACACACACACACACACACACACACACACACACACACACACATATATATATATATATATATATATATATATGTATATATATATATATATATATGTTTTCCCCCACAATTAGATTGTTCGTCTGTGTATTTGTCTGACTTTATTCAAGTTTAAAAGGCTGTGCCAGCCTTGAATAAAAGTTACTCTGTGTTAGGTTTTCTTATGGGAGCAAAACTTACCCCACTTGTTCAATATATTATATATATATATATATATATATATATATATATATATATATATATATATATTCCCCCACTACTTAATTGTTCAGCATTATATTGTTTGGTCAGTCAGTGGGAGATTGCACCTCTTAGGAGATCCAAGTAAAGGTTGTCCTGCACAATTCTTAGCCACTTACAATGCTTGGGTTATTGAACAGCAAAGCTGACCACTCAGACTGTTCCATACCTTTTGATCTCCCTTGCATCCTTGAATGGATCCTCAAGCATAGGCTCAAGATTGTCCCCTACATTTTATACTGTTCGCATAATGCTTTTAGTTTTTCAGCAACTTTTTTCCTCTCCACACGTTCGTTTTGTTCCATTTACTACCCTTCGCTGGCTGCATTGGGGGTGCTGTTGGATTCTTTTTTGAACCCTTGGTGGTGAGAACACCGCAGAATTATGGACTGTGGTGTGTCTCTATTTGGCACCAAGAGCACAGACACAACCAGCCGTGTCTCTCTGATGAGTCCGATCCAGCGGACGAAAGGCCTAGGAGCAGGCAATACAAATAGATCTGCCTTCGGGAAAGATTACGATGGTTTCCTCAGGCAGCTAGTGAAGGGTTTCTCATATTTATAATATATTCCCCCATTGTCTTCATCTTCAATTTTTTTTTCTCTTTTCTAAAAGTTCAAATCTTTGCCAAGTCATTCCTATAATGACTGGAGAATTGTTAGCCTGCACTTGCTTTTCCCCCACTACATAATTGTTCAGATAGATACATATATATATATATGTGTGTGTGTGTGTGTGTATCTACAAGATGGTTGTTATAGACTGCACGTCTTCAACTGTTTGTGAGAGTTTGGCGGTTTTAAAGCCGCCTTCATACAATGTTAACGCGGGAATGTCATGTCAAATACTTTTTGAGAGATACACAACTGGATGAACGAATTTGGGGGAAAATGAAAGGTCATTTGTCGCACACGAATTTTTCTGACTCAACATATTTCAAAACGATGTATGTTTAAACAGATGTTCACAGATGTTTGATATGATCAGAGGTCCTTTGGCCACTTGCAGCGCTGTGTGCCTGTTGGCAGAGCAAATAATGCTGCAGACGCTGATTGGTTGTTTGCTGTTGACAGT
>JAMYXO010000866.1:0-2500 GCA_033310375.1 Conus canariensis
CACGTTCTCTGGGCGGTTCGCTAACATTTATTTAAGATTTGTTGGGACTTTTTGTGTTAGGCCTGGCCTGTTTTGCGCCACCTTTTTGTTCTTTGTGCATTTATTTTGCTCTTTGCTGCTTTCTGATCTTATTTTCAGTATGTCAGCATATGTTGGCGTGACCGTTTGCAAGGTAAAGTCAGAATCAGTTTGAATTTCTTTGGTTGCTGTGGAAACACTTGCCTTGACTAGACTTTCAATAATGCTGTTTTGGTCCCGCACAGCGTTTTCTAGTGAGACTATTTTTTCCGATAGTCCCTGAATCATTTTCAATACTAAGGGAACGGAACCCAGACCTACCTTAGAGGTAAAGCCTAGTGCAGAGCAACATTCTTCAAAATGTTCTGCCGTTGCTGGTGTTGACAGGGCAGGCTCCTCTCGCTGATCACAATGAAAAGTTGCTTCTTTTGGTGAGAGTTCGGCACCAGGCATTTTCTTAGTCTGCCGAGTATTTCTGGAACATGGCTTACCTGGAGCTAGCTTTCGCTTACTTGTAGATTTCATGTTGACCAGAGAATGCTTAAAAACATCAGAGAAGTCAACTAGGAGTTGTTGTCTTCGTCCATATTGGCGTAGGAATCTAAATGATGTGTGTGTGTGTGTGTGTGTGTGTGTGTGTGTGTGTGTGTGTGTGTTTGTGTGTGTGTGTAGTGCGCGCGCGCGCCTGTGTGTGTGTCTGTGTGTGTCTGTGTCTGTGTGTCTGTGTGTGTGTATGTGTGTGTGTGTCTGTGTATCTGTGTTTGTGTGTGAGCGTGCTTCTTGTTGTTGTTGTTGTTGTTGTTGTGTGTAAGTGTTTCAAGCCACCTGTTCGGTTGGAGTGAATGCTATAAAGGGAACTCTTTTAAGATACCTAAGATTTTTAAAGTTACAACAGGCTTTCTGCATTCGATCTTTTCTCTCTCGTTTTAAACTTAACCTGACACTAAGCATAAAAATACCTTTTGTCTTATTAGTCCCTGAAATGTTGATTTGAGAAAAATGTTCAGTGTGGTCGTGTGCGTCTCTATTTATTCACTCATCGTGTGCTAGCTGAACGATAGCGTAAGGGGCACTGGGAAGGTGTTCTGTACCATTTTTCTTTAAAGACTGGAGTAATGTCACACTGCTCGGTTGTTTCTTCTAATCTCCTGACCTCTCTTCAAAGGTTATATGGTACCGGATATCCTACACCGAAAAAAAAAAACCATTGCGCCAGTTATAAACAGACATCCTACAACAAAGATAACAAGGTGTCAGATACAAACGGACATCCTACACCCAAAATAACATGGTGCCTGGTTGACCCATGAGTGACGTATCGCGCTCCCAGTTTGAAATTCCGACCGACACAAAAATTGTCGTTTCCACTGCTTATCTTAGTGCGCTGTTCTCCTGCTTTCCCGTGCTCCACCTTCCCCGCCCACACACATGCAGTGTGAAAGGGTTAATCTGTCAAGTAAGTTATGGTGCATGTGAACATCACGCCTGAATGTACCTTCTTCTTCTTCTGCGTACGAAGGCTGATACTCCTGCGGACACCCCCCCCCCCCCCCCCCACCCCCATATAGAAAGGCAAGGATCAATCCCATCTACCCAACAAAGGGAGTGGAGTTTTGTGTGTATGACCGTTTTTTTATGCCGTCAATAAGGCAGCCATGCTCCAACTTCGGGAAGGTGCATACTATGCGTAAAGTGTCATTCATACCAACGGCCAAACTGGCCTTCTCTTCCGAAAGTTGGTGATGGGATTTTACGTGTGTGCAAGATGTTTTGCGTGCCTTCACACACGGAACCTCAGTTTAGGGTCTCATTCGAAAGACTGTCTGGGAAATGGAGTAAGAACCAATGTTAACTGCGAGGGAAAAATCCCCCTGTACAGAAACAACCCGGCAGAGATTCGAACCTGCAACCCCAAGATTACGAGTCCGGCGCTTTACCACTGAGCTCTTCCGCCTCCCGCCTGAATGTACCTATCCAAATAATGATAATAAGTAGATAGCCCTAGCATAGCCAATGTACCTATCTCAACAGCTAAAACAAAACAAAAAAGATAGACAGGCCTGCAAAGGCCAGTGCAACTACCCAAACAAGTATAGGCAATGGCCAGCCTTGATATCGCCAGCTGCGGGAAGATAACAGACAACATTATGGGAAAGGCAATGACAACCTGCAACATCAAGCGTTTAAACAGAGAAAGGAGGATAAGGACATCATGAACAGTAAAAGATAGACGAGGCCAAGGGGAGAAAGGAAAGATCGATAAGGAAACCACAAACAAGGACAAATGGATGATGAAACCATGACAACAGGAAAGATGGCTGTGTGTATGGAAAGACAGATCATGACATTATAAGAAAGAAAAGGAAAGAAAAACAACCCGAACGTGCCTCTTACAGAGAACGTAACATACAGAGGATGGGTGTGGACATCGTAACATACAGAGGATGGGTGTGGACATCGAAACATACAGAGGATGGGTGTG
>JAMYXO010000866.1:5000-15000 GCA_033310375.1 Conus canariensis
GAATATTTTTCATTTCATTGTGTAACCCAAAGCACCCAGTTTCTCTTTCTATCAAATGAAAATTGGAAAATTGTACTTTTTCTGCCATAGCATAGCACTCTTGTACAGACATAGAGAAGTTTAGAAAATGTGAATCTGATGATCGTTTTGCTCCTCTCTTTGCTAGAACATCAACCTTTTCATTATAATATAACCCACAGTGGGAGGGCACCCAAAGAAATGTTATTTCAGTGTCTCTGACTGAGAGGAAATGTACTAAATTATTTATTTCAGTGATCATCTCAGGTCGAATTTTTAAATTAAAATTCTTCATTGCAGTAAGAACTGACTTGGAATCTACACATAAAACAACTTTAAATAAATTTTGAGGGTAATCAACAACAAACTTTAAAGCCATAATTATAGCAGTTAACTCAGCAGTGAATATAGATTTGTTTTTTCCAAGATAATAAGACTTTTCTTTGTTAAGACCTGGGATAATGTATGCTGCACCTGCATGTTCATTAATTAAAGATCCATCAGTGTATATCTTAAAATGGTTGGAATAGTGATCATGCAAATGCATTTTGATATTCGATAACAATAAATTAGTATTTTCAGCCTTTGTTAGGTCTGTATGCTCAATATCAAAATGTGCTCGTATTAGTTTCCAGGGAGGGATAGGAGACACGATAGATCTTTTTGCAATGGATGTTAGTTTGATATCTGAGGATTCTAAAATCGAGGAAGTATATGTTCTTAGAGTCGTTTGAGATGAAATATTTTTAGCCCTTTTGGGAAAATCAGTGTCCGATTTAATATTTATTTCAGGGCCTATATTGTTGTCTATAGCAGAACTTATTATAACAAACTTGGTGCATGCGAGATTCCTACATTCCTCCAGTGGTAATATCCCAGCAGCACTGTATGCTTTTGTACAAGAGGCATGGACTGGTAGTCCCAATGCTATCTTATATGCTTTGGAATCAATACTTTGAAGTTTTTTCAGTAAGTATTTGGGTGTACTGAAGAATACCTCTTGTGCATACGTTAATTTTGATCTAACCAGTGCAGTAGAAAGGTGCAAAAGAGTAACTGTGTCCTGAGCCCAAGCATGCTTGCTAATAATCTTTAATAAATTTAAAGTTTTTCGAGCTTTTGTTAGAATATGCTCAATATGAAAATTCCATGACAACTTTGATGTTAAATTTACTCCAAGGAATTTCACTATTTTTGTATATCTGATGGGTATGCCGTTGACTTGAAATGAAGGCATATTAACTGGATCAAATCCAGTATTAAATAACATCATGTGTGTTTTTTCTGTTGATATTTGCAAACCATTTTCATTCATGTAAGCAGAAAAGGTATTTAATTCTTTTTGATACAACTTTTTAATATAATTTTGTGATCTGACAGATGTACATTTTTTTAATGTCACCCTCATCCATATGCATATATCATCTGCATATTGGGCTAATTCTATATTTTTAGAAATTTTTGTGGGTAAATCGTACATCAGAATACTAAAAAGTAAAGGGGCAATAACAGACCCCTGAGGAATGCCCATGTATAATTTTCTTCTTGTAGAGTAGGAGTTCCCTACCTTCGTTCTAATATATCGATTTTCTAAGAAGTCTTTAAGAAAATCATAAATGTTTCCTGATAATCCAATCTCTTTAAGTTTATAAAGCAAACGAGAGTGCCACACTTGATCGTAAGCTTTAGTGATATCAAAAAAGGTTGCTAGTAAAGATTGTCTCCTAGAAAATTGATGCTTAATCTGAGTGGTAAGTTTGACCAAATGTTCAACAGCACTTCTGCCCTTTCGAAAACCTGCTTGGTTTGTTGGGATGACTTTGTTCTTATCGCAAAAGTAGTTTAGTCTATTTAAAACAATGGTTTCATAAAGTTTACAGACATGAGAAGTTAATGAAATAGGTCTGTAACTATCTATACTTTCTTTCAGTTTACCTTCCTTGTGAATCGGTACTATTACTGATTCTTTCCATATTTGAGGCAAATGACCTGAGTTCCAGCATTTTTTAAATATGCTGAGTAAAATGCTTATCCAATTGTCTGGAAAATGTTTAATCATTTCATTAGAAATGGAGTCAACTCCAACAGCTGTTTTTTTGTTTGGGAGAGAATCTATAGCATCTTTCACCTCTTGTAATGTAATTGGGGCGTTGATGTCGCTTGTGTCGTTATCAGATACATCATTAAAGACATGGGTAGATTCTTTATCCTCTCTGAATTTTCTTTGATTTTCAGACAACCCATCTAACCTGCTCACTTTAGCAAACTGGTCTACAAACGCTTCTGCTTTGTCTGTAGATGATGGTAACTTGTTATTATCAAGAATGATAGGATATTCTGGGAGTTTGATTCCATTTTTTATCGTCTTTATCTCTTTCCATACCATTCTACTATCTTTATGATCGAATGTGTTTCTTTTGCAAAAATTATCCAAATAATCCTTTTTGGCTTGTTCCATAACTCTATTACTATGTATATTTGAATGTTTCATTTCCTTAAAATTTTTATCAACCATTTTCTTATCTTGACTTTTCTTAGTGTGCACGTATTCTTTGAATAACCTTTTTTCTCATTGACTGCCTTATCGCAATCTTCAGTCCACCAGACATTACCGAGATGTTTACCCCCTTTAGATCCCTGATTTTTCAATTTAGGAATACATAAACCAGACACTTTTAGAACAGAAGTACAAAACTGTCATACATAGTATCAATATCATCATCTGGGGACAATCTTATGTCTAGATCTTTAAGTGTATTGTAAAATTGAGACCATTTGGCATTTTTATAATCAAATCTTGGATTGTATCATCAGGTTTTGTGTCTTCAAAAGTAGGGGACTGATTAATTGTGATGATGATTGGTATGTGGTCACTCCCAAGAGTTTCACTATAAGTTTCCCATGCACACGACAAAGCCATTTTAGGTGAAACCAAGGTTAAATCAATAGCAGTAGGTCTATGTGTAGATATATCAGGAACTCTGGTATAAGAACCATCATTGAGTAAACATAAAGTTGAGTCTACAACATTTTCCACAAACCTATTACTACTGACCTGTGTGCACTCTTTTTCCCAGAAAGGAGAATGAGCATTAAAATCCCCTCCTATTAACCATTTGTCATTATCATTCTTGATATTTTTCATCCATTCAGTATTAGCTTCATCTGGACCCTTAGGTAAATATACAGAAGCACAGTTCACTTTTAAGGAGTCCGAAAACTTGACAGTTACAGCACATGAAAAAATCCCATGTAATCCACTAGGCACAGGTGATTGTTTGTCACAATACTGTAGTCCAGTATGAATATAGATAGCACAATTTACTCTATTACCATTTTTATCTGTATCTACTACTGGTGGATAGTAGTACTGTTCCAGTCTTGGTAGTTTGTTCTTGCTGATATTAACAAACTGGAATAAAAGAACGTGGCAGTCAGATGACACTAAAAATTGACGTAAGCAGTCAATATTAGAATAGAGAGAGCGGCAGTTCCATTGCAGTATTTTTATATTATTGTTAAATTTCATGTTTGAGAAAAAAAAAAAAAAAAAAAAAAATAACCAATTAAATAAAAATATGTTGCTTTAACACAATTGGAGCTTAGCTACACAGAGACGTAGGCTGGTATGCTACATTCGTTCCGACCAAAAGCAACATAAAATGTCACCAGTTGTATAAGACATTGAACCTATGGACCAGGCAGAGCCGTAGAAGGAATCCTCAGGGAAGGGTGTGGGGCGCAGGTACCGGGGACGTCGCGCTGTCTTCCGGGGCCGTTCCCAGAAGAGGTTCCTCAGATGCCGGCCAATATTCCCCGCTAGGATGCTAGCTCCTCTTGCAGTGGGATGTAGCCCATCACGGAGGTTGAAGCGGGCAGCTTGTAGGTTTGAGTGAGTGATGAAGGTGATGTTTTTGTCATCATTCAGCTCTGACACCAAAAGTGCGTTGTACAAGTCCCCTTTGATATTGAGTTCGGGGTGTGATGTAGGAGCCATCTTACTGACTATGATGGCCAGATCAGGGTTTTCTTCTTTGATACTCCTCACGCACTTTGCCATTCTTCCGGAACATGTTGCTGCTGATTCTGTTTCTAGGTCCTTCGATCCAACATGCAAGAGTAAAGCATCAGGAGGTGTCTTGACAGATGCACTTGCTTTGGCCACCGCTGGTTTGATGTCATTTATTGTTCTTGCATTACTCTGATGCACCTTACATCCGTAGGACTTCCCTAGTCTGTTTGTGTTGACTTTCTTTATGACAGGGTCATTCACATATAATATGTTGGGAAGGCCCTTTAAAGTTGGATTTGGTTTGTCTCTGGACTTGGCCTTTAAGTCGTTAACATTTTGTTTGTCTCTGGACTTGACCTTTAAGTCATTGGCGTTTTGTTTGTCTCTGGACTCGACCTTAAGGCTATTGTCGTCATTTTTCTTGCACTGCTTCTTCGACTTCGGCTTATGACGCAAAGAAGCCTTGACGTCATTTTTGTTCGCGTTATCATTTTCTTCTATTTTTTTGTTTTGTCCACTTTCCTGTACAATTCTGCTGTGCGTCTTTTCTGTTTTATTTGCCTCGACCAGCAGAGCATCCCGAGAAGCTGTTTTCAGCTTTGATGGAACTCCAGCTACCTCTGCATAGGAGAGGTAGGGGAAAGGCTCCGTCTGTGTTGCTATGCTAGATCTAGCTATGTCCTTTCTATTAATTTTTTCATGTAGCGATCTCATCTGTTCTTCCAGACCGGCTACTTGATCTCGCAGAGATGTGATTGTGCCTTCGATCAGAGCAAAGATCTGTGAGGTACTCACGGACTTGATGCAGTCTGTATGAGCATTGTTGTCTCTGGACCTAGGCTCCAGCCCCTCCTTAACAAAGGACAAACGGAACGGTCTCCTCCACTCAGATCTACAATCTGTTCCGTCCTCGCTTCCGTGCTCCGCCAGCACATCCTTAGTGCATCCCTTTGCACACAGTACAGGTATGCAGCTTTTCCGGATCCTGGTGTGGTTTCCCATTGCTTGCTTTGATCGAAACATTGTAGCATCCACAGCACTGAACTATCGGTTGCTGTCTGCAGGCGCCATCTTGTGTGTGTCGTGTGTGTGTGTGTGTGTGTGTGTGTGTGTGTGCGTGTGCTCAGTGACTATATTCTGATAGAATTGTGAAAATTACAATAATTAGTTGCCTTCAGAGTACGTGTGACAAGATATTTATCAAAACTACACGCACGCACGCACAGAACACACACACACACACACACACACACACACACACACACACACACACACACACACACACACACGCCGCGCACTTGCAAATAATAACTTACCCACTACTTCCACTAATGTCAACAACAATCCATGCAGAAATCTTCATCGTCTTGATCACAGAATGCGACAACAGTCAATCACAGAAGTGACAACAGTCAATCACAGAACGCGACAACTGTCAATGAAGGAGTAAGACAACCGTCAATTGCAGAATGGGGTAACTGTCAATCACTGTCAACAACACAGGCGGCAGTCGACACAAGGTGAAACTGACACTGGCCCTGGTGCAGGGGTCACCTTGCAGGAACACACCAGCTGCTTTCTCCAACAGTCCAGCTTCCCATGCAAGTTTCACAAAGTTACTTCTTCAAACGTCAACAACAGAAAACCGCACGTGGGTGAATGTAGACGAAGCCTAACATCAATGTTGCCACACACACACACACAAAGAAAACTTCTGCAACGGCCACTGGCGATCAACTTATTGGTTTTGTGGTGAGGAGATGGTGACGGTTCTTCTCCTCCATGTTGTTCCACCCCGATGCTTCCACATCCGGGGACTATGCGCCAACTGTCTGCCCACACAGCAGGCTGGACACACCAGGACACACCAGGACACAGCAGGCTGGAACCATCAGGACACAGCAGGCTGGACACATCAGGACACAGCAGGCTGGACAAACCAGGACACAGCAGGCTGGACACCATCAGGACACAGCAGGCTGGACACACCAGGACACAGCAGGCTGGACACATCAGGACACAGCAGGCTGGACACACCAGGACACAGCAGGCTGGACACATCAGGACACAGCAGGCTGGACACACCAGGACACAGCAGGCTGGACACAGGGCACGAGCAGCAGGACACAGACCGTGACTTGCTCCCACTGTCGTCCACAAGGTGTGAAAGACCTGTCTGAAATGCACTGCCTTGTCGTTGATACACATGCCCAAGGAAGGTGTGGGTGTGTGTGTGTTGTGTGTGTGTGTGTGTGTGTGTGTGAGAGAGAGAGAGAGAGAGAGAGAGAGAGAGAGAGAGAATGTGTGTGTGTGTGTGTGAGACAGAGAGAGAGAGAGAGAGTGAGTGTGTGTGTGTGTGCGCGCGCGTGCGCGCGCACGTGCACGCATGCATGTTGTGTAAAACAAGAGAGAGTTCGCACTCTCTGTCTCTGTCTCTGTCTGTCTGTCTGTCTGTCTGTCTGTCTGTCTCTCTCTCTCTCTCTCTCTCTCTCTCTCTCTCTCTCTCTCCTCTCAGATAATATCTCTTTTGATCATGACATAATGATAGTGAACAATTAACATGTATACCGTTGTGTGTTGATTATGTCACTCCTCGATCGGAAAACAGGGACACTTTATATTTAGAACAGAGGCAGTTATCAATAGAAGCACGTGGCATTGACGAGGATGAAGATAGGGGGCTGTCTCAAAAGAACAATTGTAACGAAGTTGAGTGTGTTTTTGATAATGTTAATGTGCATGTGAGAAATCCGTCAGTCTATGTACACGAAAGTGGTGATGAAAATTGTAATGAAAGTACACCTGCTCTGCATGTTGATGAAATTCATGTTGATGAAATGCATATTGATGAAATTCATGGAAAGAATGGATATTCAACATCTTTTTAATTTTTGCACTGGAATATAAATGGGATTCTTTCTAAAATTTACAATAAAAAGTTTCTCTCATATTTGTTTTACTTTGACTTTATCTGTCTCGTTGAGACGTTTGTGGAAAATCTTGAATTCAGCGTGTTTACAGGCTATACTGTGTTTCATAAGCCTGCTATCAAGTTTTCAAATCAAGGCAGACGTTCAGGGGGCTTGTTTATGTCTGATTAAAAATGATTTTGTGTCTTATGTTAGAGAGCTCCAAATGAATTGTTATAATGCTCTTTTTGTTTTGATTGACAAGACTTTGTTTGGTTTAACAGAGGATGTGTTATATGTTTGTTCATATGTGCCGCCTGAGGGTTCACCATATTATGATTATTTTGACGTTGATAATGGTATTCTTTCTCTTGAAGAATGTCTTACTGATTGTATGCTTGATTTGAATGATGTGCATATAATCTTGTCTGGTGATCTGAACAGCAGAACGGCTAATGTTTCTCAAGATATTTTTGACATGTGTAATACTTACAATTTTGAATTTGATAGTTGCTCTGATTATTTAGAAAGGAAATCTTCAGACAATGTACTCAATAATTATGGAAAATGTTTGTTAAATATGTGTACCTCGCTGTGATTGTATATACTAAATGGAGTATGTAATGGTGATCTTGATGGGCACTATACGTATATTTCAGACTCTGGATGTAGTGTAAACGACTATTTTCTGATTTCTCGAAATCTACTCTCAGTTGTTTTGCCTTCTTGTAATTTAGTTGTTTCAGAGAGATTAGAATCTGACCATTTACCTGTCGAATTTCATTTTGGAATGCCTAAACTTAACGCTGTGTCTTTAGGTGTTGAAAATGACTGTGAGGTAATTGAAAAGTTTGTGTGGAACCCTTCTTTTGAACCAACGTACGTCCATACAATGCAGTCGGTTGAAGTATTATCATTACTCGACGATGCTATAAATACGATTGATCGTGATTGTAATGAAGCCTTGAGTATGTTTGTTGCATGTCTTAAAATTCACGCTGGTTGTCTGAAAAAGCGAATTTGTTTGAACAAAATGAGTGAAAAAAAGTGATTGGTACAATGATGAGTGTAAAATAAGTAAATCAAAAGCTAAAGGATTGCTGAGTACATTTCTGCGGACGAAGGATGCTACTGATCGCTTTGTCTACTGTATAGCCAGGAGAGAGTATAAAAATCTTCTAAAATTAAAAGAAAAACAACATAATGATTCATTATTAGGATCGCTAATTGCATCAGTTAATGATCAAAAACAGTTTTGGGAAAATATGCATAGAGTTTCCTTTAAAAGAAAGCAGCCGTATAACAATATAACAATGGTTGACTGGTATAATCACTTTAAAAAATTACTGGAAACAAATTTACAAACCGAAGATTCTTGTATAATTGATAACTGCGATGATGATGCTAGTAATACTAGTGACGCAAATGATAATAATGACGAGAATGACGATGACGGTTCCATGAACCGCCCAATATCTAGAGAAGAAGTGTCATTAGCGATAAGGAAGTTAAAGAATGGTAAATCGGCTGGTCCAGACGGAATTACTGGGGAGATGTTAAAGCACGCTGGAAATCGCGTTATTGACTTCTTTGTTAAACTTTTAAATACTTTGTTTGATAAGGGAATCTTCCCAGATAAGTGGACGGAAAGTATTGTACTACCTTTATTCAAAAAAGGTGATAAAGACGATCCTAATAATTACAGAGGAATATCGCTATCAGATACAAGCAGTAAACTCTATAGTTCTATTGTAAACAACAGGATTCAGGAATGGACCGAGTTGCATAATATTACTGGGGAACAACAAGCAGGATTTAAAAGAGGTTACTCTACTACTGATCATATGTACACATTATTAGCTTTAATACAAAAGCAGTTTTGTCTTAACTGCAAACTCTATGTTGCTTTTATTGATTTTGAAAAAGCTTTTGACTCTATTGAAAGAAACTTATTATGGCCTATTCTTTTGAAAAATGGTATCAAGGGGAAACTTTTCCGATGTATCCACAGCATGTATGTTACAGTCAGAACTAGAATTCGTTCCGGCTCAAAACTGACAGACTTTATAAATTGTACCCGAGGGTAAAACAAGGCGATGTTACTAGTCCAGTGTTGTTCACTTTATTTATAAATGAATTAGTGTTGGAAGTAATCAGAAATGGGAAACATGGTGCTACATTTACGTGTGATTACTTTGAATTATTTATATTACTTTTGGCAGATGATGTGGCTCTCTTGTCTGAAACAATAGTTGGGTTACAGACACAATTAAACAGCCTATATAGAGCAGCATCAGGACTCCATCTAAAGCTGAATATGAATAAAAGCAATGTAGTCGTTTTTAGGAAAGGTGGATACCTAGCAGCGAGAGAACATTGGTCTTACAATGGAATACCTATACCCGTGTGTTAATGTTTATAAGTATTTAGGTATTCATTTTTCAACAAGATTGAGTTTTACTGTATCGTGTCAAAATCTTGCCAGCAGAGCGAAACATGCGATGTTAAGTATATTGCAAAAATTATTTAAATTAAACTGTAGTTCCCTTGTTGTATATCTTAAATTATTTGACACACAAGTACAACCAATTGTTCAATATGGGGCTGAATTGTGGGGATTAAGTAGTGCAGCTCGACTCTGTGAAAAGGTACACATGTTTGTTCTTAAAAAGTTCGTAGGTGTTCAAATGCAAACACCAAATGATTTGATATATGGAGAAACAAATACATACCCCATTTACATAAATTCTGCAGTCAGGTATGTACGGTACTGGCTAAAGTTGACAAGAATGGATGAGACAAGATTACCACGAAAAGCATATTGTACGTTGTTCGATTTGGATTCTCGTGACAAAACCAACTGGGTATCCGATATTCGTTGTAAACTGTATTCACTTGGTTTTGGGTATGTATGGCTAAACCAAGGTGCAGAGGAAATATATCAGTTCCTTACTGCTTTTAAGGAAAGGTTGGTTCTTTGTAGATGGCAAGAATGGGACTTTCATATCAAGAACAGTGAAAGATTTAGTTTCTACAATACTTTTTGCACAATAGCTGCTGA
>JAMYXO010000866.1:20000-36671 GCA_033310375.1 Conus canariensis
CCGATTACTTCGTAAAGGCGGCTGATGCTATTGGACGTTTAAAGTGTAAATTGATGACCCATATTGTTTTTTAAAGCTCTAATCTCAGAGTGCAATCAGCGATTGTTCAATGCCGATCCAGTTCCAGTATGGAGTCATGTTAATCTTTAAACCGGAGAACGGTGCTCGTGCACCCAGTGCTCTGAATCCCCCCCCCCCCCCCCCCCCCCCCCTTCTCCACACACAAATAGGATCCATATTTCCCTTTCATCAGTTCTGCAACCATTGCATTGCGTTAATGATTAGAATCGAGCATTTCTACCATCATCAATCGTTGTCTGCCACTAGACTGGAACTTGATCCAATAACGGAAATAAACAATTATAATCATAACGATAGAAATTAGAGAGGGCCCTATTAAAATGATAATAATAGTCGGTGGAAAGGGAATAAAATGATCAGTGAGTAAAAAGCTGAAAGGACTATAGAACGGGAGGGGGGGGGGGGGGGGGGGGGGAACAATGGAACCCACATAGGCCTACCTACACCCACAAACTTCTGTCTTTTCTTTTTTTTAAATACATGTGAGCACTTCCCAAACTACTACTACTGCTGCAGCTACGACAACTACTACTACAAGCTACTTCTACTATTACTTCCCAACAACTACACTACTACTTCTACTACAACAACAACTACTTCTACAACTACTACTACTCCTACTGCTGCTGCGCTGCTGGTTATATTATTGGTGATAATAGGACAATAGTAATTATAACATAATGTAAAATTAATGCTGGTAATTCTGGACAATTATTAAGTTATGATAATTATCGATGATGATGAGCCCCTGATAGTAATGATGATAATAAAATGAGGATCATAAGAATGGTAGAATATGGTGAAAATTAATGTGTAAAATCGGTGGAAAGGAATAAAAAAATGATTATATAGTGAAAGGCTAGTAAGCCTACTATTGAACAGGAGAGGAGGTTAAGATTGTAATGATAAAGATGATAATATTGAAGGTAGTACATTATAAAGAAAAGTCAAGTTGAATGTTTATTCATAATATTAGTAAAATGGCAAAGGAATAGAAAATAATCAATGAGTTAAAATGGCTACAATACAAATTGAACAGGGGTGAAAAAATAGAGGGGGTGGGGAGGGGTTGGGTGATGGGGGGGGGTGGGATGTGTGAGGGGGGGGGGGAGGGGGTGGGAGGTATGTGTTGAGAGGGGGGGAGGGGGGGAGGGGGGAAGGGAAAAGGGGGGGGGGAGGGGGGGGGTGGGGTGTGTAGGTGGGTGGAGTGGGTGTGTGAGGGGGAGGGTGGGGTATGTGGGGTTGGTAGTAGGGGGGTGTGGGGGGTGGGGGGGGGGGGGAGGGGGGGGGAAGGAGGGGGTGGGGGTGGGTAGGGTTAGGGTTATGTGGGAGGGGGGTAAGAGGTGTGAGGGTGGGGAGAGGGTGGTGGTGTTGGGGGGGGGGGGGGGGGGGGTGGCACCCACACAAATGCACACATGCCGACACACACATACAAACACACGTGTGCACACACACAACACACACACAACCACAGACACACACAACAGCGGGACACACACAGCAGCCAGTACGCACGCGCCGCCGTGCGCGCGTCGGGCTGCGCGCGGGCGCCGCGCACAGACCAACCCGACAATAACACCACTGTATAAACACAACGGTATAACACACAACCACCACACACATGCACACACACGCACAGCACGGGCTCGTGTGCACGTGCTCTTGTGTTGGGTGGTGTTGGTTGTGGTGGTGGTGAAGAAGAACCCATAAATACAATAATAATTCAGGTATTCAGTAATCAGTCATGGGGATCAGCAAAACCCATATTCATAGGGGAAGCAGGGGGCAATGAAACGCCAGCAAAGGAAGCACTGGGCTGAGAATAAAAAGATATGCTACACAAAAATGAAAACCCTCTCCTCCTCCACCCTCTTTTACTTTTTTTTTTACTTTTTCCATGATCAACGATCACGATAATCTAATGAAAAAATAAAGTTAACAGATTCTACAATAAGGCACCTAAAAAGACTAAAGATGAAAATGTACAATAATAAAAAAATTAGTTTTGTCTGCAATATTAAAACAGCGGTGAACAAAACAAACATTATACGCTAACGAAACGTCTACGTACGCCCTGTCCTTAATACCAGCATTAAAAAACGTTTCAAACATGGTGTCGAAAAGGTTAAGGAGGCAGGGTGAGTTGGGGTGGTAGTAATAGACTATCAGATTATGAAAGGAAAATGGTGAGGGGGTTTAGAAATAACCAATTATTGGACATGAAATTTAAGAGTAAAATGACCCGCAGAATTTATTGGCCAGAAACTTTGCACGTTGAGCTGCTGGTTAAGTGTTTTGCATAACTCTGTGGGTTACAACGAGGGTGGGGGGTGTCAACGTTGGCTGGGGCACAAACTACGGGTCCTGGTCCGGGAAAAGGGGTATATAGGGGTTAGAGAGTCGCCCGACGCCCTTGTTGTCAAGGACCATCAAAGTTACTCGTAACAACTACTGATACCTCATTACAAGGTAGCGAGACAGATAACAAAAGTGAGAAAGATCTCGAGATGTAACACTACTTCTCCATTCATTTAGATCTACTTGACTGACAGAACAGTACTACGAGGACAGTGACGCAACAGGGCGACCATTTTCGGACCAGCCAGTGCAAATATTGGTACATTTTAAAATACATGACCAGACGTAATTGTCACTGGATACTCTGACACATCATTCTTAACATAACTATCATATCAAACACATTATTTCATCGTTAACAGGCCTTTCTCACTCACGACTGTTATCGTTCTGTCGAGCTCCTTCTCAGTAGTCCAATACATAAAAGTACAAGAAATTAACTTACTAACATTCCCTTATTTACATCCGTAGCTAGATCTGATCTGTTGCTTGTCGTCTGCCACATGTCTTAGTTGACCTGATAGGGCAGTAATAGGCTCGTGTATAAGACAGGCGGACTAACGTAATAATCAAACACAAGTATACTCGAGTTCTTGTGTTTTTTCCGCCAACTGTTATAGTATTAGTCGACATAAATTAGCCAGCAACTCATGGTGCACTGTAATGGATGGCAATTATGAGTACAAAGGGTTTTTACTGACTATCTTCTGTCTCCAATGTAAATAATGTTCATAGCGCATGAAATGGATAATGTAGAGATCGAGAGTTATGTAGAGACTATGTTGATTCGTACAGTATATCTTCGAGAGTGTAGCTATCATTGTCTTCACTATAAGACCATTTGCGGAGAGTATCAGACACATGGGGTTCTCTTGAGTTTGAGTGAAGATGATGTGAACGAGGACGTAATAAAAATCTCCATGTGGCGTCGTTGACTCGTATCATGGCCGATGATGTTGAGGGTGGCGAAGGAATGAATGAGAGGTGCAGGTACGGGGTAATCTATAATGCCACCCCTCAAGTTCGTTTGGTCGGCGTGGTGTATGGGTATATTATGCTGATCATGAATTATAGATTTCTTGTAAAGCTCATTGTAATACATATTATTTATAAAATTCAGCTTTGGGTGTGAGAATATTTATGGTTTGGGTTGGGGGGGTGTGGGGCCATATGGAGGGTGGGCCGGTGCTGCGTTGGTATAACGTGGGGTGGGTTGGAGTGAAGATGGTGGAGAAGGAGAGAAGGTGAACGCGCTGCTAGAAGAGAGAAGGTCGCCCGGTGCGCACTGTGAGGGTCACAGGTGCCGCAAAGGGTCTGCGGGGCAGAGGCCCTGAGCGTCTAGTGTCACAGGTGCCCTAACTTATAAATGTCGCTGACATGCTGTGTGTAGTGCATAACGTCGTAAGTTGCGTCGCTCACCAAGTGATCACAACAGACCCCCACTGCTTTTTACTTCACGGCGTTCACATACAAGTTACACTAGTGCTCTCACTCACCTTTCAAACTCAATGAGAGAGATTTAGCGGTTCCTTCGGCTTTACAACACATCTACTAATGATATAGAGGAGGAACAAGCTCAGTGTCAACATCTGCGCTCACTTAAGAACAACTATACAGACCGTAGTACTACCGCTCTCACAACTCATGCGTACCTAATCATCTCATCATATACTGAAAATACCATAAGCCTAAATCAGACTAGAAGTGGGGCAATTAGTCAGTAGTTTCGAAGTCGTATTCTCATGTGTGTCATCTATAATCTATCTCATATGTTATGAATCCAAATTTGAGGGTTCCCGTAATCGTTATATGGCGCTAAATGTCACATTTTTATGTATTAATTTTTTTATATCAATTGACATATGATATTATCTCTGATTATGCCATAATCCATTTTCGGTCTTAGTTTTACTATTTCCTTGAGGTATCTGCCCACCCAGTGGTTTATTCGGTCACTGAATGTAGTGTTGCACTGGGAGCACCTGATGCTGGACTGCAGTGTGGCAGGTGACTGTACAACTTGAATTCTCACTTGATTGTAAAAATGGTGGAATGTTGGCCACCTCTATCTTACATATTCACACAACAACTGCATGTGCACCCTCATTGAGAGTGAGACACTGATCAATCCTCAGGTGTCAGCCATCACAAACTCACGCATACCTGCTGTGTTTGGTCAGGAATTCCCGGGAGACAACACACACTCTCACCGAGCGCAGCATCATGTGTGAGGTACCGTCCCGTAGTAGCGTACCGCATTTAGTCGAATAGCCGTGGGCATGCTGGCATCACGTCACTCTGGAGTAGGGAGAGTTGCGATCACGCTTACGAGCAGTATCACACGTAGCACCTCACTTTTGATCTAGGTACGGGTAGTAGTATGTCGAGAACCCAGTCAGTAGCCTTATCACAGCTCGGAGTAGCTCTACAGCGATCTATGCTTAACACACAAACATTCCTCAGTAACAGTCAAGGCACTCCACGATGCGATGAATTGAGGGCTCGCTAGGTGACTCCGTCGCTACCTGTGGTTTCACTTCAGTTCTATTTCGGCCTCTGTCTGACCCCTCACGTACGGCCGTGACTTCCCTGCCCCGCGGCCACCCTCCCCTCTCTCCGTGATTGGCTCTAGAGTGGGATGGCTTAAGAATTCTAGACCTCAGGCTATGTTAACAATTTTGCCACTTCCTCTGCGCGGACATCATGGCTATATGAATTCTTCGCACAGTCTAGTCAGCCAGTCTTCTCTGACTATTCTTCTACATACTCTTTGGTGTCAGAGATATTCGGTATACACACTACTTAACTAAAAGCGAAATTTACGTAGTCAGCTCCCGTGTTTGACGACATAGTCGTATTGTTTCTAGGTGTATGAGTTTACTAGTATTGTCCTGTTACGATTAGAATCACAGAGCGTGCTAGGTAGGATATAGTGTGGTTGGACAGATTAGATCTCTCACTCGGGATGGCCAGCGATTGTACATCAGATCGCGCTAAACTTAAGTTTTTGTCAACTGTGCTACTAGATGTACAATATTCTTAACATATTTCTATATATTCGAACGTCATAACCAAAATGCTATGGTTGCTAGAACTTCAGAAGTTATCTGGGGCACCGAGTTATAATCCATGCGTAGAAGTGGTGACCGTAAGGGTTAGATTGTGGAGGGGGAGGTGGGGGGGGTGGGGGGGGGACGACAGTACTTCAGTAGCACAGACTTCTGCGGGAATAGACACATAGTAGCGTGATCTACAGTCTTTTACGTTCACGCTTGATAAATAGATATAACATCGGAGTCTCTCTTCTTATCACTACATATCAAATGTAAATCTGCATCAACGGTCTATCACAGACTACGCTGTATAAGACACAACATTACGACTAGAAGACATTCCTATCACACTCCACCGCGTACAACTAGGAGGCAGAGTAGCACCATCCACTAAGCCGTCTATGCAACTGGACGGACTACATCTTTAACTTGTCACACATGCGCACGCATCAGTCTGGGGGGGGGGCGGGGGGGGGGGGGGGGGGGGGGGGGGGGGGGCACAGACCCTGCATGTGACCGACCAGGGGAAGTACACACGCTGAGACATCATGGGTCAAGTACAAACTAACCTAACGATCCTAGAGCCGGGTCGGACAGTGGGCCCGCACTTATGTGCGTATGGTCGATGGGGTCATTTTTTGAATGTATGGACACAGTGACGTTTTAGGTAGAGGTCTCTTGGAATGGAATCTTAAGCCAAACCGGCACATACATCTAGCATCACAGTTGTGAGTGATTTTAGAACAGCGAGTAAGAGGTACAGAGCGACAGTCGGAGGTGGGAAGGGGGAAGCTCCGCGTGAGAGCTCTGAGAGATATACGTGTTTTAATTTATTTGTAATTGTACAGTGTGGGGATGCCGATATATACAATTTTTATTATGCTTTTTTTGTCATTTAATAGGAACAAAGGATATAGTAATATAGAGTCATTTTGAGCGCACAGTGAATCTCTTAGTGATTTGACGACACTTAGGACTAATAAGAGTTTTGTAATTGAACGGACTGTTGTTTGAGAGGTTTCTTTCCGGCAAGGAAGACATGTACTATCATGTAGGATATATACATGAGAGTGGTTCTTGTTGGGTTATGGTTGGGGGGGTGGTTTTAGGTTACGTTATGGGGGGATGGTTGACTGACCGCGCACAATTTTCCGTGATGTGGGGGTGTTATGGTGGTTGATGTAAGAGGCGGTCTACTTGTGATGGTTATACGGCTTAGGATATACTCCGTGCTTTTGTTTTAGTGTACAATTTGAGTATAGGAGGAGACTTTGGATCTATGCAGCGTACGCGATGGAAAGAGGACGGGAGATGTTTCGAAGATAGGTTGTATTGTACTTTAGAATGTGTGAGGCTGGTGCTACACATACACTAGATTGATCTTCTCTGCTTATCATAATTGACGATATCTAGAAATAGTCTCTAACAAAGCTCGAGGAATTGCGAACTTTGAAAGCTCGAAACAGACACTCGTCGTACGCGCAGGGGTACGTTTAGAGATAATATAAATAAAATGACTACTCTCGACACTCGAGAGATAACCATCTCGGCGACCTGGGCCGAGACTTGTGTTTTTTACTGAAGTTAAGTCAGGCTGAGGAAGTGTTGGGGATGAGAGCTGGGTGAGTGTCGGGGATAGGGCCATCTCAGTTTTTGTTCAAGACCTGCTTTGCACATACCAGTACATGGGTTAAACGACGTTGGAAGAATGATGACCATACTAGATGCAATATTCATATAAATTAAACGTAGAATTCTTCAAAGATCGATACAAGGCCTCATCGATATTCTCATTTCACATTTACAGAACCGCAAAAAATCTATACTCAAACAATACTAGTGACAGAAAGCAATTGGTAGCACGGAAAAGGAGAGTCACAAAAGTTTCTTGACAACGAGAGCGAGTAGGGAAAGCGGATGTGGGTTGGTTATGTGTGGTTGTGTGGTTGGTGTTAGAGTGTGTGAGAGCAGATACGTAGTAGTAGTCTAGGACGAGTGAAGACGCAGCACGTAGACTACTAGCACCACGAGAGACATTCTGTACAATTGAAGACAGAAGCAAAAGTCTAGCCCCATGCACTACAAGAGTCATAGGCAAACAGTTGCAAAAAGCACGGGTCAGACCGACAGACAAGGACGGCCACGCGTACGGAGTGGTGAACAAGAGGCTGGTTCGGACTAAAAGGCAGATCCCACCAACAGACGTCCGTATTAATCCACTAACCTCATATAACGCACAGCCCGTATCCCACAAACAGAGGCAGCGCACTGATCCATGCCAATCGACAGTACAAGCTCCGGAGCCCAACATGCTGTGCAAGAAATAGTACATACCCACCTCTTTACCTAAATACATTACAATTACTGAAGCTTAGACGGAGAATGGCCGCGCTAACTTTCTTTGTCTCAATCTTAGCTCATGACATTCAATCTTACTTTTTCTTCAGCGCCTGGTTCGAAAATCACGCGACTGCTTAGTTCTCATTGACTACAGCACTTCGCTCTTAAGCAATCCATCACATGTCAGCTGTGTCCTGTCTAACTCAGAGAACTTCAGTATAATGTGGTCACCTTATTACTATATCTACACAATCAGCAAATATCAAGACGCGATCGAGAAGGGATACCTGAAATGATATTGATTGAGAGGTGTCTTCTCAGAGGATTCTACCATCAGAAAGCAGCGCGTTGCGTTTGTATAGTCACTTATGTGTCTCTGACAAGATGTAAACTGAATTTTGAAACTATACGAGAGTCGGCTGGAGTGACAACATACATTAGCTAGGCAACAAAGATAGAGCTGGTGTAACGAAATATGAGGAGACAACGAGGTGAGCCAGGAGCAGGGGGTGGGGGATGGGGGGCTCAGGGGGGCAAATTGATTACATGAGGAAGTCCTATTGAATCACAGTAAGCTGAGACATTCGGCAGCCTGGAACGACACTCACTTCAGTACGATGCCCCAGAAATAAGACATAGTGTTGCTATGGCAGAGATAAACCAATCAGGGAGCAGCCAAGAAACTGGGCATCTGATTGTAAATTTTTTAAATAGTATCAGTAGGCGCTCGACGGAAATCATTCGATTTGGGCCAGATATCAGCAGCCTCGCATCACTGGTTGTTAAGCCAGATGTGTGATGGGGGGCGATAGGTTTTTAATGTGGATGTGTTTATAGTGCGTCATGCTGAAACACTACGTGACTAAGCGGCAGCTGCGGAGATGACTGGAATGAAAAGTCTGATGGGAGTGTTATTATGCATCTATTCTCGTCATTGTGGGCGGATTGTTGCCAGTAAAGTAGGGTGTTACGTAAAGGGGGCTGGAGGAGAAAAGAGTGGTGACGGGGGAGTGTGTGAATGGGACGGAAAGCAAGATGAGTTTGGACTATTTAAAAAGTTGGCGATAGGCGTTGGGATGGCCGCGGGGGGGAGAAGTGTGGGGATAAACAAACGGGAAGATCTCTCATTTGTCCTTGATTATTCCAGTCGCAGAAACTAGGTATTCTTCTGCTACTGTTGTTCTTAAAAATTCATTCCAATAATTCTCTGTATGGATATACCAAACAAGCACACGATAACCAAACAAAAAACCACACAAAACATCCAACGCTGACCTGAAGTGAAAACGAGTCAGAAGTAACAGTGATATGCCGGAGCGCGACGCAAATAGTCGGGGGATATGTGCGGGCGCGGCGGCCTCCCGAGTGAGCGGGAGGGGCACGCCAGGGTGAGTCTTTGCCAGAAAACAACAATATCCTGTTATTTAAGGAGAAAAATAGTAGGATCGACACGGGAGGTGGCCTAAAGAGCGAGGGCTGTGAGTATGCCGAGGGGGGGGGGGGTGGTGTAGTGCACGCATATCAAAATGCTCAGTATCACATTGGCCATGACCCCACTAACCCGCAAGTCGCAACGCATACAACACCACTGCTATGTAATCTTGAACGGTTCCCCATGGACTCCGAAACTAACGTTCAACGATGGGCGAGCCTTGGCCGACTAAAGTGTAATGCTTAATCCCCCGACCACCATCATACCTCGTGGATAAGGTAGAATCGCCCCGTCAAAATATTTTAGATGTTTTATATTTTTATATATATAATATAAAAGGCGGGAACGCGCGCAACCACGCACACCGCCGCCCGTAAATTATACCCATTAATAGGTACATCCGCGCATTTAACAAATGGCCACATCTCTCGTTACGACAGCTTACCCTGCTTGGAAATCATGTACCTGCCAGCCCTTCCCTTCCTTCACCACATTACTGTTGTTACAGTCATGTTATGAAGAAACTTGCCTTGATCTGTCAATCCAACTATGGTGGCTCAGGAGAAAATAATAAAAAAATTCAACACCAAGCAAAAAATCCCCACACACAACATCAAATCACACTCACCAACCACAACCCAAAAAACCAACAATGAAAAAAACAAAAACCACAATAACAATTCATCAAAACAATCATCTCAAAACCTAACCCCAAACAAACACACAAAAACGTAACCCACCACATCACAACCAACAAAAATCAAATACGACAAATCCACATAACACGAACACAAATAAACCCAATAAACTAAAAATAATATTATCAATAAACAGTCTAATACAAAAAACCATAAATCTTAATATCCACGAAAATAAAATATAACAATCTATCCAAACCCCATACATTCACAATATGCACACAAATAATATACCAAATCACCCATATCAATCACCTTCCCCAAAATCTAAAACATCCAACACACAAATCACAAAAATCCCACAAATAAACACTAAAATACAATATCAATTATAATATTATAGACAGTCTAGCCAGCCACTAATAAACATGAAAAACTCAAAAATCAAACACCAAAAAATATAAAAACAGACTCCAAAAAAAAATAAAAACAGCATCCAAAATCACTAATCCAATAATAAAAATCCCCACTAAAAAAACAAAAAACAAACAACCCCAAAATACTCCAATAAAATAAACCCACGTACAACGCCCCACACCTCACAAAATATCAAATCTCACAAATCACATCAATAAGCACCACCAAACCAAACAAATCCCCCAAAAAAAATACATCCAAAATAGAAAACACTCAAATTATACACAAAAAAAAAATATAATTAAATAATAATACCCAAAATAAAAAAATAATAAATGAAAAAAGAATAATAGAAAAGATGTAAAAGATCAACACCAACCAAAAATCTTACGGATACCGTGAAAATCCAACAAATATACTAATAATAAAATAAGATAGAATAACAAAAGAGACCACAAAAAAGAAAAACATATTAAAAAAAAAAAAAAATAAATTTAAGATATTAAAGATAAAGAAAAAATATCAACCAACCGCGGAGAACTGGGCACGGAAGAACAACCCAAAAGTCGATTTCAATATAGATCAACAATACACACCCAACAGAAATCAGAAAATCAAATGAAAAAAGACAAAACGAAAATACACCATAACTAAGACGCACTCAAAGCAAGCACAACACACAAACCACAGACCAAGACCACATTCAAACACCTAGCACAAAGACAAAAAAAAAAATCTAAAAAAACCACCCCAACCCCCGACGTTAAAATCATAAAAAACAAACCAAAGAATACAAAAAACAAGACCGAATACAGAATGCAAAAACACAACCCAGAAACTCCAATAGTATCAGCTCCCGCGGCATCCCCTCCGGCCATGAATCCCTGATGGACTAGACTCGCATTTCTCTCCCACTGCTACTACGTCACATATTACCCATAGTGTATATAATTTCTTTTTTTCATTTCTTTTTTCTTTTACCTCCTACAGGGCGCAGGTAAGACCAACGAAGCAACCTGAGAGGTCCCACCGAAGTATCGGAAACAGGAAGACAATATCACGACGGGATAGGAAGTACAAAAAAAAGCGGTAGGAGGGGGGGGGGCGAGGGGGGCATAACAAAAGGCTAGAAAAACACATCAAAAAAAAAAGAGATGATGAAGTGATCCCGACACGCGTAGACAGCAAAGCAAAATTTTATTGATTAAAAGGCGGATTCTGCCACCCCGCACCTGTTCGCTCCTAGACCCCGCTTACAGATAGACTTAGAAAGACAACAAACGAGCTATCTCGACATGATCCCGATCAACTCGTAGGTCACTTGGCCGCGCCAGACTCCGCAAGACCTGCATCACATAATAGACAGTCAGACTTTCAACTACATCAATATAACACATCTGCACAAACTACTAGAGAGTCACGTATCACGAGATCGTCATAGAATGGATAGTACGATATGATAGTCGTGCCAAGTGTGCAATCGCCCACGTAATTCATCTAAAGAACACTCACGTGGAGCTAATAAAGTGCGTACATTGAAACCGGTTACTTATGTGCGCGTACGGCGGGGGGGGTCAGCTGCAGGGGGGTTGGTGGGGGTGCGGGTGCGCGAGCGTCTCGACCAGTGTGTAAGCCGACTAGCGTGCCTAGCGCGAACGCTCACAGCAAACTTCCTCAATCAAGTTCTTGCTCATTAGATCTACATAGATTGTGTACATAATACCATGTTAGAGACACAAAATAATCTAGCAATGGCAGATTTCCTACTCGACAAATGCACACAAATAAACACAACATACTGTGAGCTACAGACATTGCAAGTAGCAGGTGGCCTCTCTTCTAAAGCACAGTGGCTACTAGCTTACGAATTGGTGGTGACACGAGTGGGGGGGGGTCTAGGCATGGCTGCAGGCGAGCCCTAGACTACGTATCGTGCCTTGTGCACATATGCGGTTACTACAGCTATGAACATTACAGTCACTCTCTAGCCTAGCTGAGACAGTGAAGGATTGTCAGTGAGTAGATGAGGACATACTCAATTGAATCTACTTAGAAGCATATATGCGTGGATCATGTTAGTGAAGTAGCATATAGAACAGCTAGATGACTTCATATGATGATGTGGGGAGTGGGGAATGGGGGGCCCTCATGACTACCGCGTAACACACGATACATACATACTATACGAGGACAATGAGCATGCACAGTCAGCAACCTCAGTATCACAGGAGACACTGAGCGAGAGCGTAAGAAGATTTAATCCAGTCAGCACTACACAGAACTTCGTAATGCGCGTATAGACACAGTCGAAGGCGAACTCACGACAATGACTCCACCTCACAGAGTGCAAAAGCGCGTAGCTAGACACCTCTCTAGTATGAGCAACGAGGTGACGAGAAGTGTTCTATGCAGTTTGCGGTCACTGATAGTTCGCGAAACGATCTTGATTAGTACTAACGACGTCAAGTGACCCTGTTAGTATGCAGTATTCGTGCCATAGGGCGCTGTCCCTATTCATATGATACTCAGTTACTTACAACGTATACATATACGGAGCTAGTGATGTCAGCTGTTGCTATATCTATCGACGTCGTGTGCGAGTCATGCGAGCCCTAGGCGCTCTGATCCGTCGACACCGCATGTACGCTACCAATAGATGAGCTGCCAAAATGCCTATAGACCTACTACACTCTCATTCTGACTAGGGAGTACATAAAAAGCAGGGGTGCGGTGGGATTGGAGTATGATGGTGTTGGATAGCCGTCAGCAGGGGTTTGCAGCTGGTACACAGTTTCAATGCGTGTGCACATACTGATGCAAGTGACATGCTGCGTGTTGTGGGTGGTGTCTAGCTGTCGGTGGTTTCGGCTGCGTGTCACTCAATGGTGCCCGCGGCGACGCACATGAAGCGCAGCGCCGCGCGCGACCTGTGTGCTGCATAGACGGGGCGGTGGTGTCTGACCACTTTCCTACCTACAGTGCTACGAGTGAGTGGAATGTAATTATGTTTTCGCGTGTGTGTGTATGGGTGTAGTTTGTGTGTGTGTGGTGTGTGGTGTGTTGTGTAGTGTGGTGTGTGTGTGGGTGCGCACGTGCGCTAGCGTGCGCGGCGCGTCGCGCGCCGACATGTAAAGGTAAGTGTAAGTGTGTGGTGAAAATGTCGTGTAGATGCGGTACGGCGGCTAGTATTGTGTGTGTGGTGTGTGTGGTGTGTCTGTGCTGTGTGTGAGTTGTGTCGACAGCTAGCGTACCGCTAGTCTCTCGACATGTTGGTGAGAGAGGCAGAGAGAGTGTGAATTAGTGATGAGACGAGAGAAGAGAGTGTAGAATGATGTATAGTGTGGTGTTGTGTGTGGGTGTGTGGGGCCGGTATGCTACACACAGCGTGGGATGCAACCCACACTCACCATAAATCAACTCACAAATAGTCGCACTCACTCACCAAACACACACTCATTGCACGCCCTATCAGCTTGCGCTTCTATGTGATGTATAGTGAGTGCGGATGATTGTGGATGGGGTGTGGTGGTGGGGTTGTACGTGGTGGTATGAAAAAATGGGAGGAAGGGGGGTGTGGGATGGGCGATAGGTGGGGAGGAGGGTGAGAGTAGACACTTGTATTAGTGGTAGGCAATATGTCTGAATATGCTGTAAACACATGGTGTGAGGGTGACTGCTGTGTGATAGTTCTGCTGATGTGTACGATGATGATCAACACTAGAGTAGTATGGGCATGTCTGCGGTGTCTGTGAGTACTGGAAGATACATGCGCGTGATGTCGTTATTGTCTGTGCGTGTCCTAGTACTCCATCCAACATGTACCATGATAGGTTAATAGCTATAGTATAATTCCTATGATCTCACTTGTACTAATCCAGATAAGCTAGTTAAAAAATACACAAAGATAACCATGTTATTTACTAGCTAGCTAGTGTGTGCGCCGTACGTCATGATTAGTAGCCTTGAGACAGATGTATAGTATGAGATCGTATGGATGATAGATTACATATATGATGTGAGGCTGTGCAGGTGCGTGTCTGTGTTAATGCATGCACTCGTGCGTGCGCTGTAAGCTAAGTGCGTCTGACTGATTGAGAGATAGGAGACCGAGCAGAGACGAGAGAGAGAGCTAGTCGCTTAACTTGTAAGTGAATCACCGCTCGATGTGCGTGCGATACGTAGCGTGAGTGTGCACAAGTGCATATTGGCAGCGAAGTGGGTGTGGTACGTATAATTAAGAAAGGAGCGATAGGAGGCACGACCGAGGCTCTAGCCATGAGTACGACGAATATGAAAGTAAACGATCTACACTAAGACGTGTAAGCGCATATACAGCGCAGAACACATAAAGCAGTAAACTTATTGCAGAAAAGCACAGATTAAGAATCAGAATAAATAATTACATAACAGAAATTACAAGACCTATGCGTACTTCTGATAACACTGGTGAGACGTGTACGCGGCTCACGAGGGGATAAGTGTTCTCGACAAATTCATCACTAAGACACTGGACCACTACTGTGTAGATCGTTCGTATCTAAGACAGTTTTAGATCATAATGTCTTTAAGTTAAATTGAGACTACATCTACTCCCGTCTCGATATTTCAGCATCATCGAGCGAGAGCACTTATCAAGCTGTACGACACTATTATCATATTATCTAGTAATTAGTACGCAGCATACTTGTTTTCATAGTCAGTCGTTAATACAACCCGTCGACTATACAGAGCTGAATGCTCGCGTCTACGTACAGTGCCATAGACAAATATTCAAACAGAACAATAGATCAATAGATGACACTATCTTCATCTATACTTACTTCAGCGTTAGGTCTAGAGATTCATAACAGCTAAAATTCATAAACTAATGAGTAAAGATTGCAAAGGCTGTTAACGACAGAGAAGTCTAGCTGAAAGGTAACAGATTAATGTAGTGCTCGTTTGCAGGGTCATGCGGTAAGGTGTGAGTTTATTTGAGTGGTCTGTGGTGAGGAGTGGAGCTATGGATGGATCGTGAGAGAGCGAACTCCTATCACGCTAGGCGAAGAGAGAGATGTGGCGATTCCGTTGGACATCGAGAGTAGAACAAAGAAAGCCGTAGAACGGAGCGGTGCTCTACACAGACATCACAAGGTAGGGGACTATTCTAGAATAAGAAGAGACCCGCAGATATACGCGATCTGTTCGCATGAAGAGAGCGTGATCCAGTACTAGTAGGAGCGAATGAATGAAGATGGGGAGGTGAATATTGGGGAGAAAGAAAAAGAGTAGGAGGAGGGGATCGAGGAGGAGAGCGCGGCGAGTAGATGCAAGCGAAGAATGACACGGTAGAGAAGCAGAACAGTATGACAGCATGCTAAGTAGACAATGCATATGCAAATCACAGAAGTCTACTACCTATGACTCTGTCATTCAAGAAGTCACCCATCGATAAGAATTGCAGTCGTACCAGATATATATTGTCCAGATCTTAAGCACATATGAGCGAAAACATGTCTTCACAGTACACACACGTATCAAGAAAATCTGGAGCTCCACCTATAAGGCGAGACTCAGCGCTACTTGGGAGTCCTTATCCATACGGAGCTAATGGTGAGGTTGCGCGGCCAAAACCTATGTGTTTTTAACGAACTTGTCTGAAAAAAAAAGAAAATTAGAATATATAAGACAAAGTTTTGCTACCTAGCACCCACCAGTACCACAGTACTTACTGTATTTTAATTCAGGCTAATATTTTTTTAAGATTGAGTATTAATTAAATCGGAGTACTATCCCTTGAGACTCAGAAAAAAAGATTCAGAAGATGAAATAACGATGTAGTAGAGAAGCACGAAACCATAAAGTGCAGGAGATGGGGAGGAAAATCGCACGAGAGGTGGAAAAACAGAGCAAAAAGCTATAGTAGGTAGACCAACCAAATTCACGTGACCATGTCGCCCCCCCCCCCCACGCTGACGCGCTATGTCAAGCCGGTCAGCGACTTTGATCCTATCCGAATGAGGCTAAAGCGTGTGCCTGTGACAAACCGACCGCCAACGAGTAGTTATGCGTTGCCCCAAATAAGGAGTATGAACCTTGGCAGTAGGTACCGAGACCGTGGCAAATAGATATAGACCTCAGAATCTGTGAGGGATACAACTAGACTTGGAAGCATGCAGTGATAAACCGATTATGCTGTTATAAAGTATTTGTGTAACAAAAAGCCGAGATTTCCAATTTGCAAATATACTTGTATATCAAGGAGGCGCAGGAGTGAGTCGTGTATCGTGCATCAGGATACTACTCAGTGATGTTTATGTATGTAATTTTAATGTCTTGGAGGACACAAGGACGGGAGGGGTAGCGGAGGGAT
>JAMYXO010008682.1:0-10575 GCA_033310375.1 Conus canariensis
AAAACCTCCAAGATCGTCATCTTTTATCGCAACTGTATTGTGTTACACTGGTTATGTTGAGAAGTCTACTGCCTTCTTTCAGACGATTACCCCGCACCCCCACCCCCACCCCACCCCACCACCACCACCACATCTTCCATGATCATGATCATCATCATCGCCTGTTACCCCTCCTGGGGTACAGGCCGCCAACCAAGGACCTCCAGGCATCTCTGTCCTGGGCTCTTTTCTCCAGCTGGTACATCTTCTTGTCGAAGACCCATCCCTTCCCAGGGCTGAGGTGTCGATTTGATCTTTGGTCGGTGTTTTTGTAGCTGTGGTTTGTTTTACGGGGTAGGGTAGCTGGCCCCACGCCCAACCCTCCTCCTTTATCCGGGCTTGGGACCGGCATGATTCCCAAAAAGGGTCTCCTGGCGGAGTTATCTTCCATGATAATTTTCATTAAATGTTATGTTCCACTGATGATGAGACAGGCTTAAAAAAAAAAAAAAAAATGATGGTGAGCTTAACCCTCTAAAAGGAGAGATCAAACTCCACAAATTCACAGACCCACCCTAAAACCATGAGACTGGAAACAGTCATTTTCAGTGTGTAAGATTCAACACTGGTGCATGCCAGAGAGAGGGACGTTGATCTCCCCCACCCATAGATCCTGTGTCAAATTTCACTGATGGTCCTGGACGAAAAATTTGTTGAATCTAGTTTCTAAGTCTTAAGACTATGCATTGTTTGTATTTATGCCTAAAAGCTTAACAAAATAACCCTAAGCCAATGTTTGGTCAAATCTGTTGACATGATTTATGCGTACTGTTGATTGTCTAAATGTTTTTATCGTAGGTGATTCTAATTAGTATTCTTGCTTGGACTAAGCGTAACTCAGTGCCTGAGTACTCCACCTGCGTATTTTGACTAGCTTGAAGGGTCATTTTCTTTTAATTGTTTAGTTTCTTACTGCCTTACATCACTTGCTACAATCCACTCAAAACCTGAGTGAAGAAACTAAAATGGAGACAGAAAATTAAAGGTGGTACATTTATGTGAGCCTCACTTTTGCCCGCTGAGATCTCACGCTTTCCTGAAAGTTCAAAGGGCAAGTGCGAGGACTCGTCAAGCTGGAATCCTAGCTGCTCATCTACAAACCAGGCACCGTATCTTCCACAGACCCTGGGACCTTATTGC
Organism: Conus canariensis; assembly: GCA_033310375.1. Taxonomy (NCBI): domain Eukaryota; kingdom Metazoa; phylum Mollusca; class Gastropoda; order Neogastropoda; family Conidae; genus Conus; species Conus canariensis. Next base: position 1,180 of record JAMYXO010008682.1, read on the forward strand.
ATCCATGACGAGTGGCCCAGCAGAAGAACAGAGAATCCATGCTGCCACGTGGCCAAGTGGCCAGCCGAGTGTCCAGTGGGCCTGCACCTATGGTGACGTCAACAGACAGACGAGAGATCTGGGCACATTTCCTCCCCCATGGCCAACACCAAACCAAGCTGAGTTCCCGTGTACCTACTTGACACCAGTTCAAATCAAGAAAGGAGAAATCCGAAGGTGTGGGCGGGACCCAGAGAAGTACTGTCCTCAACTGCCAAACGGGGCCGGAATAGCTCAGTTGGTAGAGCGCCGGACTCATAATCCAAGGGTTGCGGGTTCGAATCTCCGCGGGCCGTTTCGGTACAGGGGGATTTTTCCCTCGGAGTTTAACATTAGTTCTGACTCCATTTCCCATACAGTCCTTCGAATGAGACTATAAACCGAGGTTCCGTGTGTGAACGCATGCGTAACATCTTGCACACACGTAAAATCCCATCACCAACTTTCGGAAGAGAAGGCCAGTTTGGCCGTTGGTATGAATGACACGTTACAAATAGCATGCACCTTCCCCGAAGATGGAGTATGGCTGCCTTAATGGCGGGATAAAAAACGGTCATACACACAAAACTCCACTCCCTTTGTTGGGTAGATGGGATTAATACTTGTCTGTCCATATAGGGAGTGTCCGCAGGAGCATCAGCCTGCGTACGCAGAAGAAGAAGAAGAAGAAGTGCCGAACAAACCAGCTGGGAGCAATCCTGCACCACCCTTGGAAACCTGCGCTGTGTTCACATAGGGTGCAGGCACGCACAGGGCATTCCATTAAGTCGTCAAGGGACTTAACTGCTCCGTGGCAGATGCCATTCTGTAATGGCCACTGGATGTGACACGACAGAACCTCCCCAGGAGTGTTCCCATGGGTGTACCAGCCCTTATACATGACTGCAGAGCCCGCCGGCGGTAAACGCCACCGTCATGCAACTGCCGTGTACATCCCGCAGCCTCACTCGTTGCTGTACTAAACCAGCAAGACCTTCCCTCTCTTTAGGATTAGGTAAAGTGGGAAAAGAAGCCAGGCCAGGCAAAGGCAGACTGAATTTCATTGGAGTTATGTAGATTTTGTATATTTCAGTCTCGTATACAAAAGTCAAGTTTTGTCTGTGAAAGTGTACTTGTGTCAGTCTATTTGTTGTTTATTGGTCCTTTTGTGTTTGAACCTATTTGTGTCTGTCATTCGAAGCAAAGCACTTTTAAGCGCTTAAGTCTGAGGTGTATTACTCCTGAGCCATTCTTGAATATTGAACAGTCCCGAGAAAAAGAAAAAAAAAATCAAATCTTTCTATGACTGGAACTGGAAAGTTGCTCCTTCTACCATAAGTAAGAAGGAGGGTGGAGGTGCATTTTGATAAATTTTAGTAGAAAGACCACTACCGAGTCATTCCGCTGGAGGACAAAGCCTTCCACCATTACTCATCACATCATTTCAGCTGATGCCAGGAAGATTATCCCAGAAACAACGGCTTCATTGAGCAGTTTCGGGCCCAGACTGAGTGCCGCTTTGGGTAATTTTTAATACAATAGATCTAAGAAGAGCATTCTTGGGTAGAATAAGTCTCAAAACTTTGACAACCACCAGAACCTTCAAGGGGCTATGAACACAACATGATACACACACACACACACACACACACACACACACACACACACACACACACACACCACGCACACACACACACACACACACACACACACACACACACACGCACACACACACACACACACACACACACACACACACATCTCTCTCTCTCTCTCTCTCTCTCTCTCTCCATCGATCTCTATCTGTCTATCTACCTTTCTACCCACCTGTCTATCTATCTGTCTATCTATCTATCTACAGATCATGGCCTATACTTGAACTTGGGTAGACCCATACAGCCTGCTGTCATTGTCTCTTCATGTTCACACAATCATGATCCCATTTCGCGCTGTAGATTTGTAGATCATCATTGCAGAGCATGTCACTTCGGCATTGTTTGGTAAGGCCACATCACAGCATTCAGTGACCTTGCTTTAACAGGTCTTAAGGAAACTGTCGAAGAAGGGAGACGGAAAGGTAGGCAAAACCAACCAACCAACCAACCAACCAACAGACCAAAAACGCCAGCCAACCAACCAAACAAACCCGATGGACTGATACTAATGGATAAGGAAAAGATTCGCAGAGCCCCAAACCTTGGCACACAACCAGATGTACTGGAGGAATCTGGTGAATTGTTCTTCAGCTTGGTGCCCCAGTGACGCCCCACAGAGTTAAGGGTGAAGAAGGAAAAGAATGTTCACGCCCAGTATGTGTTCAGATAGCTGTACTGTTCGTTTGAGTCCCAACCATCTCTAGCTGAAGCAGCTCTCCAGAAAATGGATTCATCTTCGAATCCTTAATAGCATCACATCCTGTGTGTTTTTCTGTTTGCTGACGGAGTGTCCACATCATCTAAGCCCTTTATATTTGAAAGGTCGTGAGCACACTTGTCTACTGGGCACTAATTTCTGTTCTCTCTTCATCACGTTGTGCATGTTGTTCGAGATCATGAAGGGTTAACTGTCTGAATTACAAGCCCGAGTGGATTGCATGCTATAGATTTCACTTCTTCTGCCAGATGGTCACAGTTTTTCGCCTTTAGAGGCAATGTGGCGGGACAGAGTGTATAAAGACAGGTTAAAACAGCATGTGTGTGTGTGTGTGTGTGTGTGTGTGTGTGTGTGTGTGTGTGTGTGTGTGTGTGTGTGTGTGTGTGTAAAGAACAAACATGGTCGCCCACAAAGAGACAGAATCTTGAGGAAGTTGGCCACAGAAGAGAACAGCGTAAGAGGAACATTATAGCAGAATACAATCTCCATCAGCAACTAATGATTTCTTTTCCCCCACCAAACCAGTCATTCTTGAAGAAAACGGTGACAATATCTGTCTATTTGGAGAATCTCTAAGGCCCTCTTTCCATTGTTTTCGTCAAGGATAATAATTGTTTCTTCGGGAAAATAGCAATAATAATTGATTTTCCCGTTATCGCCTTGATCATTTCTTCTTTGTTTGTTTTCCATGACAACTGTCTACCTCAACGAAACAGGGGATTATTAGAGAGTAAACCGATAAATGTTCGCAAGTAGATCCTTCTATTGCTAGGAAGCGGTTAGTATGGACAACACAACAGAACAAAGGACGCAGCAACGAAGCTATGCGACAAGATCAGACATGGATAAGCAGTTATGACAGGGTCGCACTCTCGTTCAGCGTTTCCCCATCGATAGAGAGGAAGCGGAAGCGGCTATGGCGGTATAGGCCGGAAATGGAGGAGATGGCGGCCGACGGGGCGTCCAATCAAAAAGGAGTTGTTGTTTAGCTGACCCCGTGAAATTCGTTATTTTGTTTGTTGGTTGGTTTTTGTTGCCACATAACTGACACCACGGAAATACAGCCGGGGCTTTGTTATGTGTTCTTTGTTTTTCGTTTTGTTTGTTTGTTTCTTTCTTTTTTTTCTTTTTCTTTTTTTCTTTTACTTCTTCTTCTTTTTTTTTTTTTTGTCGCGAAAAACCACGTAGCTGCACGAGATCTAACCAAAACTGCGAGGCATTGTGTTGGCATCTGCCCATACACGCGCGAAAAGGGGTCAGTCGTTTGGTGGGGTCCGTGCGACACAGTAGACTTGCCATCTAAGACGACTGAGGACGCAAAGGATGTTGTTGTTGTTGTTGTTGTTAACATCATTATTACCATTATCAAGAGTATTTATATAGCGCTTGTTCGCAGTTAGAGACCTAGATCTAAGCGCTTGAAAATGCACGCTTTCATTTACGCAATGGACTGCCTACCTGGGTAGAGCCAACTGAAGAGCTGCCTGCTGGCGTTACATTCAGTCGTTTCCCGCGTTCTTCAGACACTATCAGTAACTCAGCCAGTTTTTTTTTTTTTTTCTTTCATTCTTTCGATTTTTCACGCTAAGTGCGTGCTGCGTGTAATATGTCATCCATACCAACTGGCCTTCTCTTCCGAAAGTTGATGATGGGATTTTACGTGTGTGCAAGATGTTATACGTGCCTTCACACACAGAGCCACAGTGTGTAGTCTCATTCGAAGGACTTCTTGAGAAATGGAGTCAGAACGAATGTTAACTCCGAGGCAAAAATCTTGGTGCACCGAAACGCTCCGGCGGAGATTCGAACCTGCAACCCCAGGACCGCCAGAACCACGAATCCGGCACTCTAGCAGCTGAGGTTTTCCGACCCCGTAAGAAGTAAGAGACAACACCCCCCCCCCCCCCCCCCATCACCTACCCCTCTCTCTTCCGCCTTGGCTTTAAGGCTGTGTCAGGCCAGCTAACATAGGCTAGAACACCAAGGCTACATCAGAATGTTATTATGCTCAGCATAGTTATGCGGGGATTGTCTTCAGTTGTGAAAAGCCCCTAGCATAACATTATCAGTCTCCAAAATCCCCCGAAGTCGGAGCGTGGCTGCCCACGTGGCGGGGTAATCAAAAACGGTCACACACGTAATGTTCTCATCCCCAGCTGATGCATTTGTACCATAGTGGTCAAGTACTTCGGCTGTTCGGATGATCCCTGGAGTCTTTTAGCCAGGGTACGACAACAACAATAACAACAACAACAACCCCTCTCTCTTCACCACCACCACCCATCTCCCACCTTAACCCCCGTCCCCACCAATGACCCCCTCCCCACCCCCACCCTCTGTCTGCATTATCTTCTTGCCACTCTCTACATCTGTCCAAGTCGAATTCTGCCGGCTCTTGCACCCAAACTCAAGGAAGCTTAGAGAATTCAGTGAATCTCATAGCCCAACATAATTACTGGTCATTATACGTAAAAGAGAGAGAGAGAGAGAGAGAGAGAGAGAGAGAGAGAGAGAGAGAGAGAGATCAAAGATGAATTTAAAACAATGTAGTTTCTACTTATTCAGCTTCTTCTCATTTAGAATCCACTTCATCATCAATACAGATAAAAAAAAATAATAATAATAATGTTGTCCTTAAGGGCTAGAAGGTCAAAAAGGCAATTGTACCTAAGCGTAACTAAATTCAACCATAGCGGCTTGTTTCCCCATGTACTAACCACCGTAATGTCCTCTGATTGGTGCAGAGAACCGCCGGTATTCTCACTCTCGTCAGCTGGTCTGTTTTAAGCCACATACATTTGACCAGACAGAGAGCAGCGAAGTAGTTGTATATTGCATAAGTCTGACATTATACGGTGTACGACACAGAGTAGCGAGGTGGTTATACATTGTATAAGTCTGACATTGTACAATATATGACAGAAAGTAGCGAAGTGGTTATACACTGTATAAGTTTGACATTGTACGGTGTGTGACAGGAAGCAGCAAAGTGGTTGTACATTGTATAAGTTTGATATTGTACGGTATCCGACAGAAAGGTGCTGCGAAGTGGTGATATATTGTATAAGTTTGACATTGTACAGTGTATGACAGAAAGTAGCGAAGTGGTTATACATTGTATAAGTTTGACATTGTACAGTATATGACAGAAAGTAGCGAAGTGGTTATATATTGTATAAGTTTGACACTGTACAGTATATGACAGAAAGTAGTGAAGTGGTTATATATTGTATAAGTTTAACATTGTACAGTGTATGACAGAAAGTGGCGAAGTGAATATATATTGTATAAGTTCGACATTGTACGGTATACGATGGAAAGTAGCGAAGTGATTATATATTGTATAAGTTAACCTCTTACAGAGTATAACCGACTCTATGCGTTGCAGCTCGCTGCAGCGCACAACTTGTCCCGAAAAGCATTCACAAATTAAGGCTGAATACTTGGAACACTAAATATTCTCATGGTATTACTTGTGTCTGCAGAGAAAACATTTATGTGCGTCATCTTTAATTTGAATGCTCAGTGTTGACCTCGCTCTATCAGGGGAAAGGTATTGAGATGAATAACTTTGATGATGTCAATACTGTCTTATATGGTTCATGTGTTGCTGAAATTGCCATGGTTATTTCGCAGTCACAGGTTGCACAATTTTGGTAAAGATTACAACTTTGTGTACCACTAGGGTATTTCACTTACGTAAATATGCACATATCAGATGTGGCTTTGCAAGTACTAGATAAGTTGAGTGTGAAGGTTTTTCTTTTCTTTTTTTATTTTAACAAGTGTCTAATATCATCTGGCGATGAAAAGACATCAAATAAACCACTGAACTGAACTGAACTGAAAGCATTTGCTGCGAAGACGTTAAATTCAACCTACCAGCGTATGACGACAAACATACATTGTCTGTGTGGAACATCCCCTTGGTGTTGCTCGCATTCGATCACATAGGCACGAGCGGACCCAAGAGAAGGCTATATGAGCGGCAGGTGTGATCATGTCCGGGGTTTGAACAGCGAAAGTGCTTTGCCCAGCTCAAAGAAAAGTCGCTCGAAGAAAAGTCAGTCATTCAAATAGCTGTTGTTGGATGAAGTCTTGTTGGGGAAAAAAAAAAAGAAAAAAAAAAAAGAAAAAGAAATAGCTCATACAATTGTTGCTGGGAAAATAGCTGGAGGGAAAATGTTGCTCAAACCGTTATTGGAAGAAGTGTCTTTGGAGAAAAAACAACAACAGAACAGTCATTTAGTGGAGGAAGAAGTGCTGCGTGAAAGAAGAAAAGATTGCTCATACAACTGTTTCAAAATGGAGTGACTGATGGCGGAGAACGAAGCAACATTGAGAAAGAGAGGGGGGTTAGTTACCGCCAAGGACATTGACAAACAAAGAAATTGACAAACCAAGTGTCTTGTCCTGTGCTGTGTTTGTCAATGTCCTTGGCGGTAACTAACCCCCTCCCCTCTCTCTTTCTGAGTCATACAATTGTTGTTGGAAGAACTTTTTATCAAAGCGACTTTTTCTCTCCCACTTTTCAGACACCTCTTCCGATACAATGATTTGAATGAGAAAGATACGTCGTTTTAACGAATGTTGTTGAAGAAAGTATTGTTGGGGGAAAAAAAAAGTTTTCTTTAATGTCATTGTCGGCAGAAGTGTCCTTGGAAGAAAAAGGTCGTTTAAAGTATTAAATTGTGATTGCAGGATGCAACTTTTTTTTTTTTTTTTGGGGGGGGGGGGGGGGGGGGGGTCGACAAACAGTTGTCGTTGAAGTCAAACACTTGTTGTTGGCAGAAGTGTAGGAAAACAATTGTTCAAACAATTGTAGATAGAAGAAGAATCTCTGGAAACAAACAGTCGTTCAAAGAGGTGCAGGAAGCGTATTGCTTAGAGAAAAACAAACAAACAAGCAAACAAACAAACAAACAAACAAACAAACAAATAACTCGTTCCAATACTTGTTGTTGGAGGAAGAGTCTTAGAATAAACAAAAGAGTTCTTACAGTTATTATATGAAGTGTTGCTGGAAAGAAAAGTCGTACAAACCGTTGTTTCAGTAGTGTTGTTTCAGGATTAAAAAAAAAAAAAAAAAAAGTCACACGACTGATTTGGAAGACGAATGAGTCTCTGAAAGAAAAGATACCCCCACCCTTCTTTTCCGTCGTCGACCTTGGTGAGTGAGTGAGTGAGTGAGTGAGCGTGTGTGTGTGTGTGTGTGTGTGTGTGTGTGTGTGTGTGTGTGTGTGTGTGTGTGTGTGTGTGTGTGTGTGTGTGTGTGTGTGTGAGTGCGCGTGTGCTTGTTTATGCGTGCGTGCGTGAGTGTTCTTGTGTGTGTACCTATATGTGTGTGGATATATGAGGGTATGTGTGTGTGCGTGTGTGTGTGTGTGTGTGTGTGTGTGTGTGTGTGTGTGTGTGTGTGTGTGTGTGTGTGTGTGTGTGTGCGTCGTATGCGCCACCGTATGTATATCGGTCTGATGCTGGTCTACTTATGGGCGCATATTTTTTAATTAGCAGCATCAACGACCTCACCCACAACATACATACTATTGCAGGCATTGTAAACAACAAAAACAAACAACACACACACACACACACACACACACACACACACACACACACACACACATAAACAAACAAACACACACACACACACACGCATACACACACACACACACACACACACACACACACACACACACACCACACACACACACCCGCGCGCGCACGCACGCACGCACACACACACACACACACACACACACACACACACACACACACACACACACACACACAACATACATTTTCGCATGCGCGCGCATGCACACACACACACACACACACACACACACACACACACACACACACACACACACACACACACGCACACAGACAGACAAACAGACAGACACACACAGAGACAAACAGACAAACAGACAGATACACACACACACAAACACACACACACACACACACACACACACACACACACACACACACACACACACACACACGACACCTCCGATGACTGGCCGATAGCGGGAAGAATTCTAGTTATGGCGATCTGTCTGCAATAATTAGCCAAGTGAAAAACACGAAGACCACGGCTGTACGTATTAGAAACCTTTGTCGGGCGCCTGTGCTTCGTTATACACTGCGTCATTTCCTATGTGAATCAGCGAAGGAAGAAGAGGGGCGGAGGAACAAGATGAGACTGAAGAAATATATGTACGTGCGTACACACACAACACACACACACACACACACACACACACACACACACACACACCACACAACACATCTTGCCGACTAGGTCTAGTAAAGCTAACAAAAATGGACCTCGTCTCCATCCTGAATAGACGGAGACGTAAGAGTTTGCTTTGACATCCAAAAGGAAATCCTGAATCCAACCCGTCGGTACTAAAGCTCCCCCATCTCCATCTCCACTCCCTCCACCCCACCCCACCTCCCTCCCTCTCCTCTCTCTCCCCCAACATTGAAGATGGAATGAAAGAAGAACGAATACCATGTCAAATCCGGTCGATACACTACTTATTCATTCGGCTTTGGCTGAGGCCCTGTACGGGTTGAAGCGAGAGGGGAGGGGGTGGGGGGGGGGGGGCAGGGGGGGGAGGGGTGACGCGTGCGGGTGGTGTGGGGTGTGGGTGGGTGGGTTGAGTGTAGGGGAAAGGGGGGGGGGGAAGGGGGAGGAGGGAGCATCAAAGCGCTGAACAATGCGTGGGAGCGTGGGTGTGGATGGGTGAAGGAGGGCGGGTTGAGGTGGGGGGGGGGGAGGGAGGGAGGAGGGAAGCACCGACGGAAGGGGGGGGGGGAGAGGGGAGTGTGCAGGGGCAGGGGGGGGGGGGAGGTAAGGTGGGGATTGAGGACGATGACGGCTGGGAGAGGAAGGGTGGGGGGGGGGGGAAAGGAGGGGAGGGGGGTAGCCATATGGCAAGGGGTGGGGTCGGTGTGGGCGGGGGGGGGGGGGGGGGGGGGGGGGGGGGGGGG
>JAMYXO010008683.1:0-10570 GCA_033310375.1 Conus canariensis
TTCAAAATCTAGAGGATGCAAAATCTGTTCTTAAATGCTCGCGCTATTGCCTGGTCTCCCTCGTCTTCCTTTGCATCTGCAGCATTAAGCCTGTGCTTAAGACCGTTTGGGCTCTGGATCCCCTGAAAGATTTTGTCTTTTCTTTCTGTTCTAGGCAGCCACAGATCAGAATCGAGATTAAAAATGTCTGCGCTACTCAGTGAGAAGACTTCTCTACCTTCCAGTTTAATTACCATATTTTTAATGATGGCCCTGCCCAGGTTAGCAACGACAGTAGCATTAGGATCCGCCGACTCAATATCTATTTTGAATAATAGCTTGGCAGTGCCTGGCATTATAACATCGTCAGGCCCGAGGTCACTAAATCTTACTGTTAACATTTCATTGGGCTCAATTGTTGATGGATTATTTACAACGCGCACAGTCTGTCTTATGCCTTTTATGCCATGGGGCTCCTTCGCTTTTCTGAATGGATCAAGGTCGCAACCGTATGGGTTCATTTTTTATAAAACAAAAAATAATAAATATATAAATATGGATGAAGATTTTGACGCGATTAGTCCTATTGTAGAAGATGAAGATGAAATAGAACCGGGCCGTTCAATACAAGATGAACTTGAAGGAGCAGAAGCGAGTTCTTTACTCCCTAGGCAGCGTCAAGAACTATTGCGACAACGAATTGAATCATTCTATAGAAGTATAGGGCGAAGGCTGCCAGACGTGCTCGATCCTAACGATTTTGAGATGGGAAAAGTGGGCGGAGACGAGGAAGGTCATTTGTTTATAAAATATAAGAAGGGCAATAAACAAATGCGTAAACAAGTTACTGATAGCCGGGACCCCTCCGAGTTTTTAATTCCGGGCTCACTTGGGGAGATTCCTATTCGGGTCAGAAGGCGATTAAATATTGCAGATCCAAGGCAGTCTGCTCTACGGCCTAAGGCTGTTAGTGCTTTACAGAACTTAAAGCAAAGGTTGCCAACACGATCTGAAGCGCAAAACATATCTCTTCAAGAATTAAGTCAAAGAACAGATGAAGTAATAGCAGAAGTTGAGACGAGTTTTAATGAAGAAACACAGTTAAAAACAATTGCCGATTCTTCATCGCCTAGTCAAAGAGAAGGTGAGCTGAGTCCTGATGGAGAAGCAGCTTTACAAACAATTGATGATCCTCCATTGTCTGAGCGTGAACTCGAGGGTCTTAAAGCTGCTCTGCGTGAAATCAGGGCTCTTGATGCTACTCTACAGAGAATAAATGGCGAGCTAAAAAACAACTTGGCAAAACTTGGTGAGCTAGATAGAGAGATAGAAGAAGAAAAAAATAAACTGGCTGATGCAGATGATAACAATTTAGGGTTAGAAGTAAAGGCTAGAATACAGCAGAAAATACAGGATTTAATGATAGAAAGAAAAAACAGGTTAGAAACGCTGTCTACTAACAGAGAACAAATAGTATTACAAACAAACAGAATCAAAGAAACTATAAACAGACTCCTTCAAAAAAATACTACGTTAGCAGAAAGAATAAGGACTCTGTTCAGAGAGCAGGGGATTACAATAGTTAGTATATTAACGGCTGTTGGGTTTGCTATCTCTACACTGGTTTATGCATTAACCGGCAGTGCGCCAACAGGGTCAGTAGCGCCTCCAACGCCTCAGCCCGGTAAAAGTTGGATTAGAAAACAATTGCACCATCTGGCAAACCTATTAAAGAAGTTAGCTGTCAAAGCGCTTGATGCTCTGCCTGGCATAATAGGCAGTGTTGTTAGTTGGGTTTTGTCTACCATAGGCAAAGTGGTTGGTTATATGGCTGACCATATGTGGTCGTTAGGAGTGCTGGCTGCCGGTTTAATTTTTAGTGAAATAAAGTATGGCTAATCCAGTAAAAGTTAAAAACACAACAAGGGCTGTTTTTTCACTAGTGTGTCTGTCGGGGTGAGGTACATCAACAGGCGGTGTTGGGCCGCTTTCTGGCTGTGGGCTGCTTATAACTGGTGGGGGGTCGCTTTCAGGGCTAGATACTTTTTTTTAAATGGCTGGTGCAGGCCTTGTGTTTAAACCTTGATTATGCCCTAAGTTTTGGTCGTCTCCGGCTATGAGAATTTCATTATTATAATTCTGTGTCATGCCAATCTGTAGTCTAAGGTCAGAAGGCAGCATGTATAATCCATGACCCACAACAAAGTCAACCTTTGACCTAGCATGTGAAAGAACGTTTTGGTACCTTTGTATGCTGGAAGGTAAATCAACAGCAGAGTTAATAGCATCTTCTAAATTGGCTAGAAATTGTTTTCTGGCGTCAAAGCCTGTAGATTGATCCACTATGCTAGACTTGGTCTGTGCTTGCGCTCCTAATAGACACCGAAACGTACGTCCGTATGGAGTCATCAAGTCTTTGCACTCCTGGCATTGTTAGGCCTTCACTTTTATCTAAGATAAATGTTGCCCAAGCATTGGGGTGTTTTTGTTCTATTGATCCCAATCTAACTTGGGAGTTTGGCTTAAAAGAGGTGTGGCCGGGCCAGTAGTCAAAATTATATTCTCTACAATGACCCCAAAAATACAATGTGCCTAACCCGTGATTGCGGTCTAACTTTTGTCTAAAGTTATTTGAAGGGTTAATGTTAAATTCGTTGCAGATTCTTTCATATGCATTATTGTCCATTGAGCTGAGAAATGGATTAAACGCGTTGTCATTGGGGAGGCGTACTTGTAGTTCAGTTAGTATGCGTCTATACTGGTAATAAACATGAAAGTTATATACTGACCTTACTAAGAGATTAGGGTGGTTTAAATGGTTTGTATATGAAACACCGCAGCCAGTGGTTGAGCAGTAAACTGCAAAATTTAACTGATTCTGGTAAAAAACCATGGGGATGATTGACCATGCTGATGGCACTCTATCACTCTTTATTGGGGGATTTAAATATCTAGTTAGTGGGTTTACAAGTCTGACTTGGAAGCCATATGATTCATCCACTGCGACGGTTAGGTTACTAAAGTCCAAAGATTTGGGCTCATAAACCCCTCCTACGTCGTAAGTGGCACTTTCATTATATTTAAAAGGTTCCATTTTAAATAGATTTAAAAAAAAAGGATTTAAAAAGGATGTTCCTTTATATAACCAAGCAAAACGCGCGTGTGTTCTTAAAGTATCCAATTGACAATAGGCGCGGTGATAATAGGGTTGCCCTTAGAGAAATTGGTTTTTAAGTTAAGTGGATTAATATATCTGAAAAAACTAAGAATAACTGGGTGGGTGTTAAGGACGGGCAAGGTAATTTATTAAAGCATTTAAAAATACCTGATGGTTACTACAACTTTTGTTCTTTAAAAGAAGTATTTAGCAATTTTGGCATTAAGTTAAAAATCAACGAGGCAAATCTTATAATTACTATGCACTTTCCAGAAGAAAGAAGGGAGTACGTTTTTCCTAGAAGCCTCGCTCGAATTTTAGGCTTCTATGATAGTGGTGAAACGTATCATATTAGAACACATATGTACGTAGAAAGTGGGCTTTATGAGTATGTAGGTAGTAGACCATCCGATTTTCTAATTAACCCAAGGTTGTATGTTCATTTAAGTGAATTAAAAACAGATAATAATTTGTGTAATGGCAATCCATCTAGAGTTCTCAGAGTACTACCATCACTTGAGGCGGGGTTTTGCGATTATCAGTCATATACATTTGACAAAAACAGTCAATTTAAAAAATTAGTTGGTGAGGATATACATTCATTGTGTGTAAAAATAACTAACCAAGATGGAAGGCCGGTTGTTTGTTCTGATTTGTTAGTAGTGCTGGAAGTAGAAGAGCGTACTGTAAACCATTAGATTTTTACGCTATGGAGAGAGAATGTAAATATACTAGTTCAAGCCCGCCCATTTTTGTTTTGCACGCAAACCCCACTTTAAGACATTAAATCCTTCAATTTTGGGGGGGTTTGCGCGTTAATTTTTACAAAAAAGTGTTAGTTTTTGGCAAAAAGTAGCATGAGAAGAAATTTGTTTATGTGAAAAGTGGGGTTTGCGGGCGAAATAAGATGGGAAGAAATTTGTTTATGTGAAAAGAGGGGTTTGCGGGCGAAATAAGATGGGGGGGGGGGGGGGGGGGGGTTTAGAACCGGTATATTGACATTCTCTATACTGTTCAAAAAAAGTTAAGGACCAACATTTCACTGACATAAAAAAAAGAAAATTGGGAAGTGGTCAATCGCCAAGTGTAACATGAATTTATTGAATATGTGAAAAGTGTGTAAAGACAATGACAAGTCCGAGGAATCAACAAACTGGAATCGAGAGCAGTACAAACACCTGCACCCCAAAATTCGAAAGTCGCAGGAGGAGTGTTTGTTTAATGTCATGGTTAATAACGTGTGTGTCCCCCGTTATTGGCAAGGCATTCAAGGCAGCGTTGTCGCATGGAGTTCACCAGTGTGCGCAGAAAGGCCTGGGGGACAGCAGCCCACTCCTGCTGGAGTGACTCAAACAGCTGACCCAGGTTAGCAGGAGGACGACGCTGCTGCAGTCTCCGGCCCAGCTCATCCCAAAGACGTTCGATGGGGTTCAGGTCTGGGCTGTTTGCGGGCCATTGCATTCTGTTGACACCAGCAGCTTGGACAAACGTGTTTACTGCTCTGGTGCGATGGGGCCGTGCATTGTCGTCTTGAAAGACTGCCTGAGGTCCAAGCTGTTGAAGGGCTGGCAGCACCAGGGGTTGCAAAATCTCTGTTTGGTAGCGAACACCATTCACGTTCCCTGCCACATTGTAGAGAACCGTTCTGTAGCGCGTGCTTATGCCGCCCCAAATCATAACGGATCCCCCACCATAGCGGTTCCTTTCCAGGACAGCTTCTTCTGCAAAACGCTCCCCACGGCGTCTCCAGACCCTGTTCCGTCTATCGGTGGGATCCAGGCAGAACCGCGACTCGTCTGTAAACATCACGTTAGCCCACTGTTCATGTGTCCATCTCACGTGCTGCGTGCACCATACTCGGCGTGCTGCTCTGTGGGCATCAGTCAAACGAGGTCTTATGGCTGGTCGTCGAGCACGGAGGTTAGCGGCGTGTGGGCGGTTTCGTATGGTCTGATCACTGACAACAGTGTTGGTGGCATCTCTAAGGCGACGTCTGATGTTGTTTGCACTTGCTGTTTGTTCTTGTGTGGCCTGCCTTTCAATGTATCGGTCCTCTCGTGGTGTTGTTATTCTGGGTCGACCAGAGCGTGGTCGTTCTTGCACTCTTCCTGTGTCTTGAAAGCGTTGTCTGAGTCTGATAACAACAGAGTGTGATACCCCAAGTCTCCGTGCCACTTCCCAGACTGCAACTCCTTCACGGAACCATCCTATTACTCTTCCTCGATTCAGCTCGTTCAGTCTTCGACGTGGAGGCATGCTGTTGCATTGCATTTTTCGCCAGTACAGTGGCTTTTAAAGACATTTGGTTGAGCATACTTTATGACCTACAGCCTGATTTAGCTCGTGCTTCACATGATTTTGATTCAGCACATGCTCCTCGGATCCCAAACACATCAGAAATTCACCCCAATTTGTTCCAAAAATGACAAGTCGCGACACGTGTTTTTCAAGGCGCGTGATAAATGTGTGCTACGAAATTGCAGCTGCCGCATTCACTATCAATTTGTGCGTGTGGTTCAATTTGTTTGGACCACAAAGGCGGTACAATTGAATTTTTGTGAATTTTTAAAAGTTTTTGTGCATTCTCAATGTTGGTCCTTAACTTTTTTTTAACAGTATATATAAATCCTTCTAATCCACCCAAATGTCCTCATTCCAAATGATCACCAACCAGCAAGGTGTAGCAGCTGATCCAGCTGCGTCCTGATCATCTTCAGAGTGTCCAGGTCCGGGCAGTGACGACCTTGCCTGACGCCGCACAGACGTCCCTCCAGGGATTGTGTCTTGACTTCCGTGCTGACGTCAGAACCTGTTTCTTGGATGATGTAAACGCCCAGGTCACTGCGTTGGATGACGTCAAAACGAGGCAAGAAGTGCTGATAGGCGTCAATGACCTGTTCCTCTTCAAGTATACCGTTCAACTGCTGTCCCAGAGACAGGATGTCCTGCAGGACTGTCTTCACCTGCAGCTTTTCTCTGGAAGCCTCCTGCAGCAGACTACACTGCTTCCTTACCCACTCATTCCACTCCTTCACACCCCTAGACGTACTAAGTGACTGGGGCTCAGGGAGGTTACGTATGCTGTCCAGGGATGAGGTGGACCTGGCGGAACAAGGTCTAGGGCTGGGTGTGGACATGGCGCGTGCAGCTGAAGGAGAATTATGCAGAGCCTGGGACAGCTGGTGAAGAACATGGTCACTTGCGCTTCGGCTCCTGCAGTGGATCCATGAGCAGAAGTCGCAGTAATACTCCTGACAATCCAGACAGACACAGGCAGCCTCGTTGTTGGGGCAGTTCAGACATGGGACGTCTGTGGCTTTACTCATCTCTTGCAGGACCAGCTTTTCCAAAACAGGGTCTGTCCCCACCTGCTGGACAAACTCGCTGACAGTCACTTTCCGGTCCCTAGGCAGGTCCAGGTGTTGACCACATTGCCGACAAGCAAATTGTAAGCCCCGCTCCTGCAGCACGTCATGCAGACATCTCCGGCAGATGACGTCTTTACACGGCAGAATGACGGGGCCAAGACACAGGGCCCCACACAAAGGACAGTCGGTGGGTGATGTCAGAGGGTGTCCAGGTTGTGGGGAAGGTGGTCCTCCTGTTGCCATTGTGACGCTTTGGGCTCTGAGCAAAAGAAGAAGAGGCACATGTTTATCAAAGATCCCCACCATGCTCACTCATAAACTGGAGAGAGAGAGAGAGAGAGAGAGAGAGAGAGAGAGAGAGAGAGAGACAGACAGACAGACAGACAGACAGACAGACTAACAAATGCCTAAATCATCACATTAATATTTTGTGCTCTTTCATATGGCCTACACCTTCCATACGAATCCTGGGACTGTCTGATCAGCATATACTAAGTGTCTAAACTTCAATTTGGCCAGAAATTGGCCATAGTGGCCTGTACCCTACGTTGTGCGGCCCAGTTTTATCCGTGTTTCTGTTGGTCTACCGATCAAATCAGAAGGGACGTGTTGAGGGCGTCAGCCTCATTTTCTGGCCCTACACACCACAGCGAGATCTTTTTCAGCACGGTTAGGCTTCCTGCACTGGTATGGATGAATCGGTCGTCTGTTGCATCGCTCAAAAAGCGCGTAAATACAGAAAATGGCGTCCTTTGAAGGTGACGTTTCTCATGACTTAAATCAAGATGTGTGCAGAACTAAGTAATGTTGCAGAGGTGTTGCCAAATATTAATGACCATATTTGTAATCATAATAGCAATAATAGTTACGATAATAAAAGGAAGAAGAAGATGAAAAAGAAGAAGAAGCAGAAGAAGAAGAAGAAAGTAATGATGATGATGATGATGATAATGATGATGATGACCGTTATCATTTGTTGTAAATAAGAATATAGAAATTTAATAATAAATGGTTAATATGATCACCATTAATTATTGTTGTTGTTTAATGAAGAAAAGGAAAAACAAGAAAAAAACAAACAAAAAATGAATAAACATAAGAACAAGAAGAAAAGAATAAAGTGATGTTGATGACGACAACGACGATAATGACTATTAAAATAATGATGATAATTACGATGAGGACGGAGACGATGGCGCTGACGACGACGACGATGATGATATTGATGATGATGATGATGATGATGATGATGATAATGATGATGACGATGATGATGATGATGATGATGACGATGATGATGATGACGATGACGATGATAATGACAGCAGTAATAGTAATTATAATGAAGGGAAGAAGAAGCTTAAAAAGAAGAGGAAAAAGAAGAAAAAAAAGAAAAAGAAGAGGAAGAAAGGATGATGATGTTGATCGATGGTGATGATGATGGTGATGATGATGATGATGATGATGATGATAATGACCGTTATCATTGTTGCACTTTTTATCTTGTTGTAAATAAGAATATAGAAATTTAATAATAAATAGTTGATATGATCACCATTGTTATTGTTATTGTTGTTTGTGTTGTTGGTAAAATCAAACGAAGAAAAAGAAGAACAAGAACAAGAGCAAAAAATAAATGAAAATAAAAGCAAGAAGAAAAGAATAAAGTAATGTTGGTAATGACGACGACGACGATAACCATCATTAAAATTATGATAAGTACGATGACGATGGAGACGATGATGACGACGACGATGATGATGATGATAATGATGATGATGTTGATGATGATGATGAAGATGATGATGATGATGATGATGATAATGATGATGATGACAAAACAAAAATAAAGATAACATAAATAAGAATGAAGAAGAAGAATTTAAAGAAGGACAAGAAGAAAGGATGAGGAGGGACCAACAGCTCAGTAGGGAGGAGAATTTAACGTAGAAATAGGAGAGGAGTAGAATCATTTTTCTTCATCTTGCAGGAGGAGGTGAACTGGAAACAAACGTAACAAAAGCAAAACGAAACGAGGATAGGGAGGAAGATTTTAACAAAACCAACACTTAGAAAATAAGAATAATTGAACAAGGAGATTTTTTTAAAGTAGACATTCAGGGCGAGGATGATTCTTTTTCAAAGTTGGAAAATTAATGTAAATTTACCTAGTAATGAGATTGGTTAAGGAGAAACCGAAGAAATAGAACTGAAGCTTTGTTGATGCAAGTTAACCAGACAAGGAGGTATAAAAAGAAAGACGAAGTGGAGATAGGGGTAATGTAGAGGGATTAAACAAGTAGAAATGGAAGAAAAACACATGTATTGGGTGAGAATCAAAAGAAGTCGAATTGGAATACAGTAAAACTTTTTTTTTTTGTAAAAGAAGGCTAAAAGAATTCAAAGGAAATCAAAGTGCACAGACTGGGAGGGGATCATTAAGAAAAGCACCTTCCTTCCCTCCCTCCCCACGCCTAGCATAATGCTTCCCCACCCACACCCTATCTCTGCATCGTTTCATCCGATTTACTGCAATGCTTTTTTTAGTGGGCAGCGTTTAGGGAAGAGAACTATAAAATAGGCATTCTGGCTCACCCACCTCCGCCAGCTCCAACCGGCTGAAGCCGGTTTCGCTGTTGCACACCGCCGGCTTACCCAGAATGCCTATTTTATAGTTCTCTAATAGTAAACACTTTACAAACATACATAATGTGTAGGATTATCTGTTTTTAACACTAATTTAGAAAACTTTTGAGACTTAAGTTTTTGCTTAATCCTTCGTTTTTCTTGATCGTCTTCAATAACATCATTTTCACGCATACATTCATCACATGCGTCTCTGTCTTTCATGTGGAATAAAACTACAGTCTTTAACTGTTCTCTAAAGTCTTTTAAAACTGAGTTATATTTTTGACATAAAATCCACACACTTATCCCAGCATGTCTTCCACTGAAAGCCAGTTTTGATAAAGTGTTTCTCTTTTTAACTATGTCTCTTTCTGCCGAACAGTCATCTATAATAAATAGTGTCTGAGTTCCTTCAAACTGTCTATAAAAGTGTTCTAAGCACTCGCTAAGTTTATTGCTAGGATCAACTAAATAGATTTCATCATCTGTCCATATAAACCTTCTGTCGTGATATGCTTTGTTCCATTTAAGTGTTGGGCAGAAAATTACTATATGATCAAAATTATAACGATAAACTGTTTGTAATAGGTCGAGGACAAATATTTTTTTCCACAACCAGTCTGTCCACAAATCAATGAACAATGAGGGGTTTTTATCATAAAGTTTAACATCGGCATTGACACCAAAGTCGTCTGCTCCATAGTTTTATAACAGAATTTAATTTACACCAGTTAGTGTTGTTATCATACTATCCGTCAAAATTTGATCAGTACAATAAAATCTTATAAGGTCTAAATGTGTCAGATTAATCCAACTCAGTTTTGTCAGATTGTTTCTATTAAGACTAACATTGATTTTGTTGCTTGTTGTTACGACCTTAAAATTTTCACCATCGTGACGAACCACAACAGTAACTTTAAGATAGTCAACGTCTAAGTTTTGCCAGCTAATAAGAATTCCTTCCATAAGGTTGTCACTGACACCCACAGCTCCATTCCTCCCCACATCTTTTAAGACAGAAATTTCAAGTATTATTGTGAACGTGTCTCCTAATAACGTGCGTGGAAAGAACTGTACTTTTGTAGTAGCTTCCTTCAAAACTGATTCTCTTCTGTGGAGGATGTACTGTTTGCTCCCAAACTTCTTTATTTCGATCTCTTTCCGACTATTGTTCTCTGGCATAAGACTTACATGTAAAGGGCCAGAGTTCAATGCTTTTCTGAAACTTTTTTGACGGTCGAAAAATGTAAATGGGCTTACGAATTCAAATTTTATGTCCCATTCTAAATATGGTTCTAAGTGCCATTTGCTGTCAGTTTTTCGAACTATTTTATATTCATACTGACCCGCATTATTTGCTTCTACATTGCGTAGTTGTTCTAGTTTAGGAAACCTTTTGCTGTCGCTAACCTCTTTGCGTTTATAATAACCATCTTTT
>JAMYXO010008684.1:0-10570 GCA_033310375.1 Conus canariensis
AACCCCTTTCCGGTTTTTTCCCCCCCCTTTTTTTGGGGGACTTTTTTTAAAGGGGGAAATTTTTTAAAAAAGGGTTTTTAAGGGGGAAAAAGGGTTTTAAAAGGGGGAAAAAGGAAAAAAAAAACCCCGGGAAGAAAAAAAAAAAAAAACCCCCCCTTTAAAAAAGGAAAAGGGGGGGAAAAAAAAAAAAAAAATTTTTTTTTTTTCCCCCCAAAAAAAAAAAAACCCCCCCTTTTTTTTTTGGGAAAAAAAAAAATTTTTTAAAAAAACCCCCCCCAAAAAACCAAAATTGGCAAAATTTTTTTTCCCCCCCCCAAAAAAAATTTTTAAAACCCCTTTTTTTTTTTCCCCGGGGTTTAAAGGGGGAAAAAAAAAAATTTTTTCCCAAATTTTTAAAAAAAAAAAAAAATGGGGGTTTTTTTTTAAAAAAAAAAAATTTTAAAAAAAAAAGGGGGGGGAAAACCCCCAAAAACCCCAAAAAAAAACCCTAAAAAATTCCCCCAAAAAAAAAAAAATTTTTAAAAAACCCCAAAACCCCAAAAAACCCCCCCCCAAAAAAAAACCCCCCCCCCCCCTTTTTCTAAACCCCTTAAAAAAAAAACCCCCCAAAGGGACCCCCCCCCCCCTTTTGGGTTTTTTTTTTAAAAAAAGGGAAATTTTTGGGGTTTTTTTTAAATAAGGTTTTTTTAAAATTTTTCCAAAAAAGGGGTTAAAAAATTTTTTTTTTAAAAAAAAAAAAAAAAAAAAATTTTTTTTTTTTTTAAAAAAAAACCCCCCCCCCCCCCCCCTTTTTTTCCCCCCCCAAAAAAGGAAAAAAGGGAAAAAAATTTTTTTAATTTTTTTTTTTTAAAAAAAAAACCCCCCCAAAAAATTTTTTTTTTTAAAAAAAGGGGGGAAAAAAGGGGACAAGGGGGGAAAACCCGGGGGGGGGTTTTTTTTCCCCCCCCTTTTGGGGGTTTTTGGTTTAAATTCCCCCCAAAGGCTTCCCCCCCAAAAAAAAAAAAGGGGGGAAAAAATTTCCCTTTCTTTTTTCCCTTGACAGTAGGGGGGTGGTGAGGGGGGGGGACATAGCGCCTAGGGGGTCCCTTGGGACTGTCAGAAATGGGGGTGTACACCGCTAGATCCAGGTTAAC
Source organism: Conus canariensis (assembly GCA_033310375.1). Lineage (NCBI taxonomy): Eukaryota > Metazoa > Mollusca > Gastropoda > Neogastropoda > Conidae > Conus > Conus canariensis. The sequence continues at coordinate 1,134 of JAMYXO010008684.1, forward strand.
GTGGAAAGGGGAAGTAGCAGATTGTCAATTACCATCTCAAACTCATCGTTTGGGAATACCACGACGGGGGGGAGGGGAAGGTTAAAATTTAAGCCGGGTGGAGGGGGTTTGGGAAAAAAGAAGCAGAAATGGGGAGGGGGGACAGGGGGGGGGGGGGTTTTAAAAGGTGGGAAATAAAATGAAATAAACGTTTGGTTTGTGCAAATCATTCGGCCGCGTCACCATTACCCAATTTTTGACGATCCCCAGGAAAGGAGGGCCCGGGTGGGGGGGATTTGGGGAGGGGAGCGACAGGGGGCTGAGGAGGGGAAGGGGGAAAAGGGGTGAAGGGAAGTTGAGGGGAAAAGGGGGAGAGCGAGGAAGGTTTCCCGGTGACGGTTGGGGGGGAAATTGTCTTCCGCCATTAGCTTTTAAATTTTAAAATAGGGTTTCAGTAAAACCCTGTTCTGCTTTTGTCTTTTAGCCTGTGTTTCCCGCGCCCCAGACATCGTATCCCCAAAGGGGGCTGGCCGGGGGGCTGACTTTTAACGGGAAAAATTTTGGCCATACCCCCAAGTTAAATTGAACGGAAAGGGACCCCGGGGAAAAAAAACCCAAAGCTAAATCTCAACTAAAAGAAAACCACCCTCAATCACTCAAATAATAAATCAAAATTATTTTCCCCCAAAAAGAAATTTAGCATCGGAATCATTTTAAAAGTTGGGGAAAAAAGTTTTTTTAATTTTTTTTTTTTTTTTTTTTTAAACACATTGAAGTAAAATGGAAATCACTTCGGAAAATACCAAATATACAAACCAAAACCCCAAAAACCAGGGCCTAAAATTTAAGACCAGGGACTTTTCCGTTTTAAATTTTTACTTGGGGAAAAATTTGTTATGTGCAGGTTGGGGTGGGGATTGGGGGGGTTTTGACGGGGAGAAGCAAAAATTAACATACCCCATTAAAAAAATTAAAAATTTCCCAATCTCAAAAAAAGGGTTGTAAAAATATTTTTGGGGACCGGGCCCCTGTTTTTTTCAGGCTTTCTATCATTCTTTTAAACGTGAGAAAAGCAAAAGTTGTAGAATAGATATTTTAAACTTGCGAGCAGCACTTATTTTTTTTGGCTTTGGGCAGACAGTTTTTTTATTTCATTGTTTTTTTTCACACTCTTTACTCTATTTTAGTGAAAGTTTCTTTTATCAAATTTCTTGGTAACGCAGGGACCTATCTGAAACATATCCATAAAAAAAACCCTGCACTAAAAATATGTTTTTAGTTTTCATCTTTGTACTTCATTAACATCTTTTGGTACTGAAAAAACATAGTTTTTTCTGTTTTTTAAATAAAAACTGCGCAATTTTAATTTTTCAGTTTTTTGAAAAAAAAAAATTTTTAAAAAAAGGGCAAGAAAAAAAATCATTCCCCCGGGGTTTTTTTAAAAACCTGAAACAACCCATTGAAATTTTCAGACTTTTCCCAAATAGTTTTTTCCTTTCCTTTTTTTTGGTTTTAAAAGGGAAAACAAACTGGCGGGAATACTAACTGCATTCTTTTTTTCCCCTTTTAAGAAAGCTAAGATCAATTTCCAAAATTTTGGGTAAATGCACTCACACACACACACACACACAAAACCACAACACACACACACACACACACACACACACAAAAACCCCACAGAGGAGCGTTCTACATAGTAGGGGTCTTAGTTTTTGCTTTTTGCGTGTCTTTCCATTTTCCAATTAACTCCGGGAGTTTTCCCACATTTTTTCAGTAACTCAGCCCCCGGGCCGCCCTGGGGGTTATACGATCATCGGTGCCGCGAAGCACAGCTAAATAAACATAGCAAACATTTTAAAATTAATGGGGCTAAGGCAAAGACAATTTCCCCCCCCAACCGATCACCGCAATCCCTCCCCTCACCCCCCCCCCTTTCACATCAACTTCACCTTCACCTTTTCCCCTTTTCCCTCCTAAAGCCCCATGGGGGGCTCCACTTCCCCCCCCCCCTCACCCGACCCCCCTTTTCCCGGGCCATTTTAAAAAGTTTTAAATAAGGGTGACGGGGGCAGAATGATTTGCAAAACCCACGTATTAAAATTCATTTCGCCCTTTTTTAAGACCCCCCCCCCCCCCTGTTCCTCCCCCCCAAATTTCTGCTTTTTTTACCCACCACCCCCACCACGGCTTACTTCAACCTTCTCCGGCGGGGTTTTTCCAACGTTTGATTTTAAATTTTGGTTTTGAAAATCTGTTACTTGCCTTCCCCGTTACCTGAGCTCAAACGGTGTACACCTAAATTTTCCTGACAGTGCAATGCCCCCCAATGGGCCTCTTTCCCCACCCTCCTCACCCCCCCAACCCTAGGGTCAGGCGATAAAAAACCATGGCCCAATGGGCTTTTCCCCAGAGACCAAATATTTGTTTTTGTTTGGGAATCGCCGTCGCTCGTTGGGGACTCTATTTCCAAACAGATTTTACCCCCAAATTTGGGTAAAAGGGCGGGTTTTTTTCCCAAAATGGGAAAAACACTGGTGCCAGTTTTCCCGGGTTCTCAAAACTACCCTTGTCCCCCTCTGTCCACTCTTTTCTTTTTGCTAAAAAAATCAATTCAGAAAAAATTTCTTTTAAACATTGCTTTCATTTTCAGCTTTTAAAAGTTTGGGTTTTTTGAAATTCCCATCTATTTTCATTCCATTTTAGCAAAACTAGTGGGGAAATCACTCTTTTTTAAAATTGTCAGTGTGTGTGGGGTGTTGTTTTTGGTGTGTGTGGGTGTGTGTTGTTTGTGTGTGTTTTAGGCCTTCCCTTTTTAACCCTTTCATAAAAATTTGTGATTTTAGACGAACCTAATCTAAGTTTCAAAAAAAAAATTTTTTAAAGGGTTTAAACTTTCACAAACTTTCATAACTGTCAAAATAAGAAACCCAATGCTTTTGAATTTTTGGCCAACATTTAATTCCATTTTTTAAAGTGATAACGATACAAAATTTGGGCCTTCAATCTCGAGAAAATTGGGTTTGGGGGTGTAAAATTTAAATTAAAGTGGGAAAGGGTACCCAAATTTGTTTTCCCCCAAAGTCATTGAAATCACAAACAAGGCATACTGATTTCCCCCAAAAGCTCAGTAAAAGCGTGTAACCACCCCTGGTTTCTGGCACTCGACGCAGCGAGCCCTCATCGAGTTTTACCAGGGTTTGGGGAAGATCCCCCTGTGGAACGCCTCCACTCACCTGCACATCTGGTAGAATGTTGGGCATCCCCGGGAGGGGGGTGGGGTTCCTTTTTCTTTGGGGAACCAGCTCCATCCCAAGGTTCTCAATTTGGGGTTTTTATCGGGACTGCATGCTGGCCACCTTCCCCTTCTTTGACTCCAACTGCTGCAGGAAGTCCCTTGAACCCCCCCTTTCCCTGTGGGGCGAGCATTGTCATCCTGGGGGAAAACACCCTCGTCCCCTCTGCGCAGTGTTGCACAACCTCGTCGAAAGGGCTCAAACCAGTAAGGAAGCCCGTCAGGGTTTCCCTTACATATCCCAAGGGGGTTTTTTTTGGTTTAAGGGTAAAAGGGCCCCCCCCCAAACCCTTACAGAACCCCCACCAAAACCCCTTTTCTTGGAAAAGTGGCTCAGTAAAGCGTTGCCCTGGGGGTCTCCAACCCTCAGTCCCCGTCTTTTGGTGAAGGGGGAACGTGATTCACACTGAACAAAAACCTGGACCCATTGCCCGACGGGTCCACCTCACTGACGTGCGCAGAAGGGGCGGCGTTTCTGCCCTTGGGGTTTGGGGGTTAAAACGTGGCCGTACTGCTGGGGGACGAGAACGGAGGGTTAAACCCATGTAGGGTTTTGTATGGTCTGCTGGCCCGATGTTGATGTTAGTAGCCACCCTGAACTTTCCTTTGAATTATGCGGGGAAAGGGTTTTTTTTTCTCGGGCCCTTTTCCCTTCAAAGACGACGTCACGTGGGGGTTTTCTTTTTTCGGGCGACCCAAAACTCGTCCTTTTATGGACAATCCCATTTGGGTGTGAAGCTTTTAACAGTCGGACAATGACCGAAAAGGAAAAACATGAAGTCGCCTGGCCCCTTTTCCCCTTGGGAAACACCATCTTGGAACCAAGCCAAAAGCTCGTCCCCCATCCAACTCGCTTAATTTTCCCTCGTGGGGGGCATTGTCAATCAGGCCTACTACTTGGGGGAATGTCTTCTTAAATAGCCAAGCAGCGGACGAAACCAAAACATAAAAAAACAGTGCTTCACGGCATTTAAAGGTTTTTTTATCTGGGCAAGTTGGGAATGTGTTTTAGGAGAACGTCCAAAACAAAGGGCATTTTTTCCCCAAATTTCCGCCTTTTTTTTTTGTTTGCGGGCCCCGCTCATTTTAAGAATTTCCCCTGCAATTTTTGCACTTAAAACAAAATCGCCCACTTTCCTGAAAAAGAATTCATGACCAAATTTTCTGGACTAAGAAAAAAAATAACAGGACGAACTGATTTTTTTTACGCACACTTTTTTCACAAAACCGATCCTTAAAATTTTTTGCGTAGTATATAAGGGAAAAACATTTAAAAGCAACAGCAAAAAAAGGATAACTAACTATAAAACATTGAAGAATTTAAATTTGGGCATAAAAAAGGGCGTTACTAAAAAAAAACCCCTTTTCCCCTTTTAAAAAAACAGAAAAAATAGGGCTTTGATGCAATGAAACAGCAATTTTAACACATTAGTGATAAATCGGTTACAACTGAAATCCAGAGAACAATTATGTAGAGGTGGTAGAAAAGGGTTTTATTGCTTGCAGTGGAAAAGTATGTGGGAATTTGTTATCATTCACCACAAGGCATATTATATTTTTGCAAAACTTTTTCTTAAAAGCGTTTATTTTTGATCTTATTATTAGCGAAATTTAGATCCGAGAAAAGGGCAACTACATCGATAAAAAGAATGAAGTGTGTCAAAGGTAATAGCTGGTTTATGTTGTATCAAGAGAACATCCCGAATTTGGTTGTTTTTTCCAAAAATGTTTCCAGCATCCCTTTTCTAGAAGCCCTGTATCCCTCAGGTTAGACAATGGGATACTGATAACCTCCGACCCGCTAGTATTTTTCGCTCCCCGTTTTGTGCTCTGTCTATCTCTTCTTTAAAACTGAATCCCACAATGGAAGGAACCCAACAGAAACTAATTCTTGTACCCCTAATAACCCAAGAAATGTATTTGGTGATAAACATCTGTAATCAGATCTTGTCTTACTATAGGGTTGTTTTACTTAGGGGGAATAAAACAGATTTTGAATCGACACAAAAGAGGACTGGAAAAATTGGATTTAAAAAAGTCAAGTAGAAAATACAAACCATTAGAATGGCAGTAGTTCTGCTGTAAAAATAGATCTGTTTTTTCCAAGATAATAAGAATTTTTCAATTTCAATGAAGGAATTGTAAATGCTGCACCTGCTTCTTTGGTACCCAAAAAGAGACCCCATCTGTATAAATTTTAAGATGAAAGGGATACGAATTTCAATATACTCTTTTACTATTTGGCCTATCAGGTTTTTCCCATTGTCACTTTTTTTCATCGACGTATGGCTAACACCAAATGAAGCTCTTTGAAGTTTCCCCTGGCGGGCTGGGGGATGCGGGAAGTTTAGGTCGATTTATATCGTTTGAAGTTAACTTTTGACTCACTGAACAGATCTGAAGTGAAAATTCCAATAGTTGTGAGTGAAGAAAATGATTTTTTCCCTTTTTGGGAAGCTAATTCAGATCTCAAACTGACTTCATTCTCAAAGTTGCGTCACGTGTTGAGATTCGTAGACATATTTTTGCGACAGCTAGCCGTCGATGTTCATCTAATGGTAAATACTCTACTTCGCTATATGTTCCCAAAGATGGGGTATGAACGCACACCAAGAGCCAGTTTGAAAGTTTTGCAATCCAAACTTTGCATCTTATTAAGTAAACTTTTCGGAGCACTGAAAAAGACCCCTGCCCGTAAGAGAGTCTAGAACGTATCAGTGACAATGTCAGCGTTCAGTACATTAGCATCATGCCCCAGTTTGTTTTTGTATAACTTTTAAAAGTCAAGTTTTTCGAGCCTTTGTTTAAATATTGTATAGATAATTCCACGCCCAATTTTTGAGTAATGTATACTCCGAGAAATTTCACCATTTGTCTGTACTCTATAGTTCTCGCCATTTATTTGTAAAATGGGTAATTCTGGTGGATCTGGCCCACTATTAAAAAGTAAAAGATTTGTTTTTTTCCGGTGATAGCATTAATCTATTCCCCTTCATGAAATTGTGTGTGTGTATGTGTGTGTGTGGTGTTTGTGGTGTGTGTGTGTGTCTGTGTCTGTGTGTGGGGTGCGCGGCGCCGCGCGCGTGTGTGGTGTTTTGTGGTGTGTGTGCGTGTGCGCGTGGGGGGGTGTGTGTGTGTGTGTTTGTGTGTATGTTGTGTTTTGTGTGTGTGTGGGGTGTGTGTGTGTTTTGTGTTTGTGTCTCGTGGTGGTGTGTGTGTGTGTGTGTGGTGTGTGTTGTGTGTGTGTGTGTGTGTGTGGCAAACGCGCGCGCGCGCGCGTGTGTGTGTGTGTGTGTCTGTGGTGTGTGTTTGTGTGGGTGCACGCGCGTGCGTGCGTACGTGTGTTGGTGTGTGTGTGGTGTGTGGGGTGCGCGCGCGCGCGCGCGTGCGTGCGTATGTGTGTGTGTGTGAGAGGAGAGAGAGAGAGAGTGTGTGTGTGTGTGTGTGTTGTGTGTGTGTGTGTGGTGTGTTTGTGGGGTGTGTGTGTGTGTTTGTATGTGTTTTTGAACCCTTCAAAGTTAGTTTTTTTCCGCCAAGCAAAACCCGCATTGAACACAGCTGAGCTTGGCAGAACACTACATAATTTAACTGCCATTTCCAGCCAGACCCTGCAGGAAGATGTCACCCAAACGGTAACAGTCTTAAATCTATGATAAACCATACAACAATGTTTTCAAAATTACATTTACATTCACTTAGTAAGTGTGCTTAGTTACGCTTATTCTATCCAAACTTACTACAAATGTTAAACTACATTCTATCAGATCAGGCAATATACTGCAACGTCAAACAAGGGACCAGATATGATAAATATTTTACTTATATAGAACAAACACTGACACAATGTACACATACCTTTCCAAACTAGCACAAAAAAGATTTTATTATTTGTTTTTGTATGGACTAAATGAGTTTCATGAAAGCGCAATTTGCAGCCCTTATTTACTGCTAAAAAAAAAATTGCAAAATGGCTCCAGTTTTCCGTTGATTTACCTTTAAGCCTGAACGAAACACACACACATAGACACCCCAGACACACACAGACACACAGACCCACACACACCCCACACCCCACACACACCACACACACACAAAACCACACGGGCGACTACTGTATCGTTACCTAAAAAGGATGCGCCCGATGAAACGAAGATGACAGACAAATTAGGAAGACGTGCCTAAAACATGTACATAATAAACAAAATGAGGAAAAAAAAAGGGGGTTGAGGGGATTTTCTTGGAACAAGGTCACCTCAGCTTACTGGCAGTACAGGCTTCCTTTTTACCCCTGAGGAGAGTGAAAGTATACTTCAGCAGTTCTTTTCCCCCCTCCTCTCATCGCATCGCCCCCTCACGCGCTGAGTCCACCAGGCTGTTTCTTCCCTTTGTCTTTCTTACCGTCTTCTTTCCCATGCCTCTGGATCAAACGCATCAAGTCCCTCCCAGGCATGTTTTGTTACGGCCCAAATTTCAGCAGTCCACTAGAGTCAATGCTTTTTTTTTTCTGTGCTATTTTTTTCCCTTCTATTATTTTCACAAGCTTACATCTGCATCTGTATCTTGCTATTTCCTTTTTTTTCACAGCTTGCGCTTTCTGATACTCAAATTCTTACGTTACTGCAGTCTGTCTCCCCCACTTCCCCTTTCCATCCTCCCCCTCATCCCCCGCATACCCTCTTTCGTCCTTCTCTATACCCCCCCCCCCCCCCCCACACCCACACACCACACACACATACATTCCTCTCCCACCCTTCCTCTGCTTCACAGTTTAAGTTCCCCAAACCAATGCCCCCCAAAAAATGCTGTTACCTTGAGTCCAGCAGATACGGAGTTTGTCGTAGACTATCCCGACTGGTGGATAAAAATGTAGAGACCCAGTCCACTGATGGGGCCAACATTGCTCATCACCTTTAGACTGGGGTACTCTGTGTTTAGGGTCACGCCCTGCCACACACTTCAAACTACAGCTGTCTCATATTGGCTACAATAGAAGTAAATCCCGAAAAACATGTTCGTAAAGTGAAAAAAAAAAACCATTTTCTATGAGCCACGATGGCGCTCGCTCTCTCGCTCTCTCTCTCTCTCTCTTCCTCCGGGGATCACGTGACCCTGAACAGACGCGGCAACGCGCGTACTGATTGATCTGCGACAATTTCCCAAGTTTCATCGCAAACATGCCAGTTTCTGGACTGCCGGTGGCTGTAGAGACGACCCCGAACGCCCTGCCGTTTGGGCAATAACGTCACCACTTGGAAAGTTTTTCAGGAGAAGGTGAAAACACTGTGGTTGTCTTGCGCCTCAAGCCCGCCACTTTCCAGATGTCAACAAATATGGCGGATCCTGTTTTGAACCGCAAAACACAGGTTCAGTATTACAGGAAGAAACCCCTCCCAGCCCGATCCCCACGTGACCAGCAGAGAGCTCGACAGCAGCAAGAGAGGTAGGGAAGTGGTCAACTGAAAGAAGCCACTATAATCTCTGTGAGTACTCCCTCTCCGCTGACGTGCGACTTGAAAACGTGTGTGCACATGACACAGAAGTGGAACACACGTGGCTACATACTCGTGTCAGAGGGATGACCAAATAAGATTGGAGACTGATGTTTTGAATTTGCACGATGGCACTGAAACTTCATGTGAATACATCCACCCCTCTGTCCTCTCTCCACCACCTGACTGACTCGAACCAGTTTTTGAAAACCTAGTGGCAGGATTCGTGCCAGTGTTGTGAAAAGAACGTTGCCACCCTGACAGATTTAAAACTGTGCAAAGGCGACTGAAGGATAAGGACCGAACAAGTTGTTTAAAAAGTTGTCCTTGATAGCTTAAATGAATCAGATTTTACTGATCTGTGAATCAGACGATCTGGTGGGTAGGTTTCCGTGTACCCGGATGACAGTGATGTTATTTTTGGTTTTTTCAAACAAGATGACAGACACATGCGACAAAAAAAGAACGGACAAAACTGGCCAATTTCCGCCGAGGGAAAAAGTGTTGGCAGAACACAACATGCTGACCTCCAGGCACGTGCTGCTCGGGCGTGGGAGACGCTACACGGCCTGATCTCGTTCTACCTGGGATGACAGCCTGGGCTCAAGACTCACGCCGCAGCGGAATCATCGTGACCAGTGCCTTACCGTGACAAAGAAATATGTCAAACTGGTTTG
>JAMYXO010008685.1:0-10569 GCA_033310375.1 Conus canariensis
CAGAAAAATTTTCGATTAATCTTTTGTCAAATGCTTTTTCGAAATCAATAAATGCAACAAAAAATTTTCCGGGTTTGTAACAAAACTTTTTTTTAATGAGAGCAGTAAAAAAAAACATGGGTCACTGTGATTATCCTTTTTTAAACCGGCTTGACATCCCCGTGATTTTGTTTTTTTCCCACCCTTTTCTTGCAATCTGTTATTTATCATATACCAAATACTTTACCGCCAACATCGCTCAAAGAAATCCCTCTAAAAATTTTTTTGGATTTTTTAATACACCTTTCTTAAAAATGGGTTTTTAATAACAATTCAGACCAACTGTCAGGGAATTAAACCGTTATCAAACAATTTGTTAATAATTTTAAGAAAAAATGAATACTTGACGTTTAAATTTTTTATAGAACCCCGCAATAATACCTCGGGCCCCACTGCTTTACTTTTTTTTTATTTTTCAAAAAGCAACAAATTTTTTTTTTAAAAATTTGGACGATTCATGTGCCTTCTTTTCACCCTCTACCGACCCCTCTTTTCCCAAATTTTGTCAGTATCCGTACCCAGCAATGCTTTAAAATTTTTGGAAACCGGGAATCAATAGATATGTTTTTTTTTAGGCTGTTTTTTTTTAAAAGATAAATATGGATAACGTCCCAAATTTTCTTTTTGGTTTTTTTTAAACTGACAAATAATTTTGTCTAGCAATGCTTGATTGAACTTTTTTTCCCTTTCCCGCTTTAAAAAATTTTTTGAACTCACCCCTTGAAAAAACAATTCATCTTTCTTTTTATTACGAATCTACTTTTTTTGAGATTTCCGCACGCCAAATACCCCAACAATCTTCTAGTGTTTCTTTTACAAAGTTTACATTCTAAATCGAACCATTTACCAATTTCCATTGTTATAAAGAGTTCGTTTTTCTGGATTCGGGCACCCTTGATACAATCATTAAAAAAAATTAAAAAGCTCATTCACAAAAAACGTCAAGTAAATAGTTGCAAACCAATTTTGGGGGAATTCTCCCCTGCTCAAAATACTGGGATATTATCTGCACATTTTCATCCCCCCACAAATTTGTGCATGACATAACCTTTTCTTCTACAAAATAGGGGGATTGAACCTTCGGAAAAACAACACATGCTGTCACTGGCAATGGGGCAAAACAATACGATCAACAATGATAATTCACAATAGTCCCCAAAAAACATCATAAAAAAAATTTAGTGAAAAAAAAAAAAAAAAATGTCTGGCATGCTCCCAGAATCAGATATAAAGTTTAGCAACCTTCATAAATCGCCTTTGCCATGCCTTCAAAAAGCTCAGATTAATGCAGTGCCATATTCAAAAATGATTTTTCCCTATTATTCAGTTTTGGTCATTTGATCGTCGAGTCAAAACCCTGGGGCCCAATTTTTTGAACTGGGATGAAAATCTTTTTTTTCAGAATAACCTGAGAAATTCAGAAGTTTTTTGCTGTTCAAATCACCAAATTTTCAAAAAAGCACGCATTCTGCAACAGAAAGTCGTTAAGCATCTTAAGCATTTTTTTCCATTTTCAATATCAAAATGATGTAAAAGGGATCCCTCGGAGGTATATAGTACAAACATACAAAATATCTTTGTCTAAAAAAAAAAATAACCCTTTATCAAACAAAAAGATGGGAGCAATTGATTGGTTCAGATTAATACTTTGATGTAAGGGGAAAAAGATCATTTCTTATTTAAACAAACAATCCTCCAGACCGTTTAAACCCTGTTTAGTGAATTTTACAGCAGGTTTAAAAAACAATTTGTATCCGGGAAATAGTAAACTGCATTTCCCAAAGGAATGTCTCAACTAAACAAACAAAATCAATTACAAACAAAAGAAACGAAACAAAATCACATAATTTTGATAACAATCCATTTTCTTCCACGCAAGAAAGAGAAACGTTTTGTTTTTTCAAGCAGCGAATGCTGCACGTCTTGTCACTCTGTCACCTGATGGGACGACCTTACGTCCTGGTCAACACCGCGGCGCCCGGTTGTCAGTGACATGTGGGGGATGGGAAGCACAAACGGTTGCTCGGGGGAATTTTGTTCCCCCTCTTGCTGCTTTTTAAAAGGAAAAAATACTTATAAATGGCGGCCAATGTCCTATCTAGACTCGCGCAAACTGTCCCCCTCACCAAGGAAAAGGGGATTCTTGCCAATAAAACGGGGGGGTCAAAAAAAATTATGGCTCTCTTCCAAAAATTCTGGCTTTTTTTTTTTTAGATGGGGGGGCAGTTTGGCCGATTTTCCCCCACACGTAAAGAGAAGTCCCCCCGACAAAAACATTGGTTTTCCTTTCAGCCCCTTTTTTTTTTTTAAGGATTTTAACTTTTTTTTGTAAAAGGGCATCTCACAATGTTGGGGAAAACCTGTCGCCATTCAAGCGGTGAACTCGTCAATTCTATATCATTGTTTTTCCAACTTTTTAGTAATGACACCACGTAGTTTGGCTTCAAGCTTCACTAGAAACCCTTTTTGTCCCTAGGGAAGAGAGAGAGAGAGAGAGGAAGAGAGAAAGGAAAATAAAGAAAAAAAAAAAAATCGATAAATCAAGAAAGGGAAAAGGAAAAAAACAAAGATGGTGAATGAAAAAAAAAAAACTTAAAGAAAAAGCAAATTAAAATCTTTCTGCCTTTCCAACTTTAACAGGGAAAACATATCCAGGAAAGACGGGCAGAAAATCAAAAAGGCTTACAAAACAAACAAACAAAAAACAAATAAACAAAAAAAAAAACAAAAAACCCCATGTCACTTCCCGAAGGCATTTAGTAGAAATATTTAAGTTCTCTTGTGGGCGTTAAACTCCACCCCCTTTAAACCCCCTAAAAAATCAAGCACCCCGCGTGCTCCTAAAAAACGCTCTTGCCGCCGCGCGCGCGCAGCACACACACACACACACACACAACACACACAAAACCCCACACCACACACAACACTCGGCCGGCGCCAAAAACGCGCACACTCGACCACGCACGCATTCCCCACCAAAAGCACGCTGCAATTTTTTTCACACACACACACACCCCACACACACACACCACACACAAACACACACACACCACACAAACGCCTTACTCAAGAAAACGGGAATAATTATTTATTTTTTAGCTTACTCGAAGAAAGAAGCGTCCCGTTTGAAAAATTAAAAAATGAATCAGAGAGAGCCAATGAACATTTTTTTTTGGGGTGTCTTTGTCTGCATGCATGCGGCTAGCGAGTGTCCGTCGTATGTTCGTGCGGCGCGCATATTGCGTTGTGTGTTGTGTGTGTGTGTGTGTGGTGTGGTGTGGTGTGTGGTGTGTGTGTGGGGGTGGTGTGTGTGTACTTTAACGCGGAGGGGAGGAGAGGTTTTGCAGGCATACCTGTCTGTTTGCGCTAAGAAGAGGCATTTCGCTTGGGGAGCATATGAAAAATATATAATTCGTGTGTTATGTGTGCGTTGCAGCGAAGTGTCGTGTGTGCTGCTGCGTGTGTGTTGTGTGTGTTGGGGTTGGTGCGCGTGTGTGCGCGCGCGCGCGCGTGTTTGTGTGTGTGCATGTGTGAGAGCGCGCCCCGCGCGTTTTAATGTGTGTTTTGTGTGGGTTTTTCTCTCTCTCTCTCTCTCTCTCTCTCTCTTTCTCTTCTTCCCCTCTCTTTTTGAGGTGTTGTGGTTGTGTGTGTGTGTGTTTTGGGTTTGTGTGTGTGTGGGGCGGGGTTTTGGGTTGTATGCGCGCGCGCGCGTGTGTGTTGAGCGTACGCTATGCGTGTTGTGCCGTTGATTAATCCGGGAAGGAAGGAATGAAGTAGGGGTGGGGGCTTCGCTACCCTAAGCGGTGTCGGGGGAAGAAACAACGACTTGTCTTGAAGGGAAAAGTGTAAGGGGTTTCGCAGGACACCCCCTCATCTTTATTGACGAGCGAGTCCAGACCCTTTTCCCAACAAAAAGAGAGGAGAGAGAGAGAGGGGAGAGGGGGGGAGAGAGAGGAGAGGACATGCCAGGAACGTGAGCGTGCTTTCCTTCTCCGCTGACTGAGTGACGAAGTAAAAAAGAATGTACTTTTCAGTGATTTCAGTGACGTCTGTTTTTACCCCCCCCGTAAAACACGCTATAACTTTTGGTCCAAGACTTTCGCTCCGTTGACTTGTGCCCTGGGTTTTTTTCCCCTGTCAAAATTGCCCGGATATTCAACGGTTGGGTCACATGAGTTGAAAAAAAAAAAAGAAAAGAAAAGTCAAAGAGAGGCGGAAAATGTTTTTAAAAGTCCCCTTTTTATCCCCCACATCGCCGACTTTTTTGGATCATAAAAGATGATCTCTGCTTGTCTTCTGTCTGTCTGTCTATCTATCTGTCATCTTTTTGTCTGTCTGTCTGTCCTCTCTCTCTCCCTTCTCTCTCTCTCTTCTCTTCTCTTCTCTCTTTCTCTCCGCACACACACACACGAAAAGCACGCACCGCAGCAAAAACACACACACCACACCAAAACACACACGCACACGCACGCACGCAGCACGCACGCACGCACACAACACACACACACACACCCAACCTCATTGTAAAGGGGTTCATCACGGGTGTGATAAAAGCTTGATTTATCTTCGTCCTCTTATCAAAGAAGGACGCCTTAACCTAAAAATTTTTTTACTTTACTCTTGTTTTTCTTTTGGTAAAAAAATTTTCCGTTTTCGTCCTCCAAAACGATTATCGCCCCTCCCCCTCTCCTTCTCTTCCCCCCCTCTCTCTCTCTTTTCTCCCCTTCTTCTCTCCTCTCTCTCTCTCCTCTCGATGAAACAAATGCGATCTGATTTTTAAAACGTTTTTTTTTTTTTTTTTTTTTTTTTTGCTAAACCCCAAAGGGTTTTAAACCTTTTGTATATTATTGTCTTTCCTTTGCCAGGAAACAAAAAATTTCCCAACACAGCGCGTTTTACAAGTGCCTCTGCGTTTTGATTGGTTTCCCCATTTCAACCTCTTCCTTTTTCCCAACTCACGAATACTGTTCACACTTTTCGGTCGCTATAATTAATAAACCCCCAAAAAAAAAAAAGGAAAAAAAAAATAACCCAAGAGAGTAACTGTATCCAAGAAAGATAATCAGAAAAAACACGGTTTTTATTTTTCCTACTCTGCTGCTTGAAGCCGTGGACACGTTTGGATTTTGATATCAAGCTTCGCAACTATTTGGTCTGCGGACTCAAAAGCGTTTTTGGGACCCCAAAATAAGGGGAAGTGAAAGCACCCCGTAATTGCGAGAGCAAGTATGGGAAAAAACAATTGGAACTGTTTTTATTTTTTTTTCCTGGATACTTGTCTAATGTTACATATTGTCTTGTTTGTAATATGATATTCTTCTTCTCTGCATGGGAAATTCACTTTTTTCTGTTACATCTTGTCTTTTTTTAATAGTTGACTTCTTTTTATACTGATTTTTCTGTAGAAAGTTCGCGCTTTTTAGTCAAGTTTTTTTGTTTTTAATACAAGACTTCTTCCTAAATTTTCTTTTTTTTCTGTTGAAATTAAACAATTTCTGCTACAGAATTATTTTCTTGTTTTGATAGTTGCTTGTCTATATTGAATTTCTCTTATGAAAAATTTAAGGCTTCATAACAAATCCAATTTTTTAAAAAAGTGATTCTCTAATCTATTTCTCGAAGAAATTTCAAGCGCTTCTATATACATATCACATTTTTTTAAAAAGGACTTCTCTTTTTGGTTTTTTCTGTACGAAAGTTAAAAAAGGGTGCTTCCCGTTACAAACTGTCGGTTTTTAAGGGGGTTGACTCTTCCCTTATTGATTTATCCGCACAAATTTAAGTAATTTCAGATATTGTCTGGTTTCTTTAAGTAAAACTTTTTTCTCACATTTTTTTCTCTGCACGAAATTTTGGCTAATTTCGGGGTTTTTTTAGTAGGCTTTTTTCTCTATTTTTATTTCTCTGTCAAAATTCAAGCACATTTTTTGCGTAAATTTGTCTGAAATTTATATTGTATGACTTCTTCTCTATATACGAATTTCTTTTGTACGAAATTCAAGCAAATTTCTGCGTCCCATATTGTCTGGTTTCATAGAGCATGACTTCCTCTCTATATCGGATTTCTCTGTACGAAATTTAAGCTGTTTCTACTAGGGAGGGCGTGACACAACACAGGCCCACTTTTTGGTGTTTTTGTTTTTTTGTTTTTGTTTTTTTTTTCCTTTTCATCCTTGCTGTGCGCAGCCTCCCTCCCAGTTCCACTATGAATAAATTTAAATGTGATCAGTATATATGGGGAAAGTTCGTAGGGGGGTTTTCCCGGTGTATCTTGACTCCAGATAAAAGCACAACTAAACCCACCTACCAAAGTGAGTCAGCCGCAGGGCAGTGTTTTCCCTGGGAGAGGTGCCTCGTGGCGACTGATCTTGTTTGCTTTCTGTGGACTACCTTCTGTTTCCGGCGGGGTGGGGGTGGGAAGGTGGAGGGTGGGGTGTGGGGGGGGCTGCGTTGGGACATCATTTTGTGTGGCTCTGTATGAAAAATAGCCTAAATGAACGGCATGAAGCGATGGGGCCCAAAGGAGAGAGGGGACCGAAGACAACACAGCGCAAAAGATAAAAAGACAAACAACGAAAATAGGGAAAGAGGGGAAAAAAACAATGAAGAACAGAGAGAGAACTCAGAACTGAGATGGTTTACTACATATAAAGGCCATTACCCCTTATGAAGGGGGGTATGGAGAACATAACAACAACATAAGAATGATAAAGAACACAAGAAAAACTAAATGGACTACTCTGTCACGAAAATCATGACTGATCTAAACTGAAAAAGCCTTGAATAAATAAACTGAGAAATTTCTTACTATGCTTCATTCTGGGATTCCATTTGCAGACTTAACCGAAACTGACAGGGATCCTTGAAAACTTTGTCGGTACATATTGCGCTCTTAGACTAGTAATTTACAACAGCATAAAACAAAAATGAAGTTTTGTCTCTTTTCCATTTTTTTCAGAGAGAGAGAGAGAGAGGAGGGAGAGAGGAGAGAGAGAGAGAGAGAGAGGGGAAGAGAGAGAGAGAGACAGACAAAAGACAGACAGACAGACAGACAGACAGACAGAGACAGAGACAAGTTACAAACCTACAGACAAAAATTTTAAACAAAAAAAAGGTCTGAAACCTGAACTAGCACACACACCCACACACACACACACACACACACACACACACACAACACAAACACACACACACACACAAATGAACAGAAAAGAGAAAAAGAAAGAAAAGAAAGGAAGGAAGGAAGGGAAGGAAGGAAAAAAGTATAATATAAAAGAAAAGAAAAATCAAACGTTGCAAAGAGATAGCTGACATACACGTCCCCCAAGGGCGCGGGCGTCTGCTAGCAGCAGAGCGCTCCCTTGCTTTTCTGTCTGTTCTGATGTGGACAAAAGCGCTCGCCCCTCCCGCCCCTCCCCCACCCCCCCCCCCTCCCCATCACCCTCACCACCACCACCACCTTCCCCACCTTCTGGGGGGGGGGGGGGGGCGGGGAGGCAAACGGCCTTTTCTCAGTGCCAGCCACAGGCCCATTTGTTCAGAAACTGAGTCCATGGACTGGGTGGGAAGGGTGGGAACGGACGACGAAGACCGTTTGGTTCCAATCGACCTTAAGAGGATTGGCTTCACTCCCGCTCGAACGGAATCGCGTGATTCAGACTTTTCACTCGCCTCAAGGAACGAAGGAGTTTGGTGTCGTCTTGAAGACTCGAAGAAGGAGCAGAGAGGTGCAGGAAGGACCGGGGAGAGAGGAGAGAGAGAGAGAGAGAGAGAAGGAGGAGAGAAGAGGGGGGGAAAGGGGAGGAAGAAGAGGAAGGAGGGAGGGGGAGGAGATGGGGAGGGGTGTCGGAAAACGTTAGGGGAGGGGGGAGGTGGAGGGAGGGGGGGGGTCGAGGGAAAGGGGTGGGGGGTTAACATTTTAAATCAGTTTCGTTCAAGTAGCTCCTCCACGGCTTCCTTACATACTGCGTGGGGATGATCACTTCGATCAGTGGAGTGGGTGGGGGAGGGAAAGGGGGTTGGGGGAGAGGAGAGGAAGGGGGGGCGGGGTGGAATGTTCTTATTTTTTTTTTGTCTGTATATGTCAACAGTGCTGCCGGTCGGAAACACATTCGGAAAAAACCTGTAGCAGAACCCGTAGCAGAACTCTAAAATGTTTAACAAAGGCAGAGCACTCGCCCCCAAAAATTGAGTGCGAGATAGGGGAAGGAAGAAGGGAGGATAGGGGAGAGGGGGTAGGGGTGGGAGGAGGTGAGAGTGAGAGTTGAGGGAAAAGGCGACTGTGTGGGTGTGTGACGTGTTTTCCCACTAGGTTTTGAAGATGGGTTTTTTTGTTGTGTTTTTTTTTGGGTTTTCATTAACTTTCTTCACCAAAGGATCATTTGGGGCCACTCTGAGATTTTTTTTGTTTTTGTTTGCTCGATTGGTGCCAGAAAAAGAGAGGTGTTAGGAAAGGGGGATGGTGTGGCTTCTGGAATCCTCATATATTCCTCTCCCCTTCCCATCCTCCCCATCCCCGTCCACCCCCCTTTCCCCTCCCTCCTTTTCTCTCTCTCCCCCTCCCCTTCTCTCCTCTCCTTCTCTCCTCTCTCTCTCTCTCTCTCTCTCTCACTAAACCCCACTCGCGAATTTTCGCGTCTATGAAACTCGCCTTAGCCTACGTTGGGACCTCTCATTTGGCGGTGACTTCGCCAATGTTTTGAGCTTCTTTGAGCTGTGAACAAGGCCAGCGTTTCAGGTTTCTATTGGCGATGCATTTTGGGACAAATTTTTTGGGGCTTCTTCTGTTATAGTAACTTTGCCCAAGTTTCGGACCTCTTTGGAGAGTGCACCGGACAAAGAAAAGTGTATTTTCAAAACTTTGGGCAAAGTGCAGTACACTGCCCAAAGAAATAGAATTGTGGGCGGCAATATTCACTCTTAGTATAATCTTTCGTCAAACTCAGTTGATTTAAAACCTGTGTGAAACAGAGCTTGATGCATCAACATTATGCAAAGCAAATATTGTTTGGTAGTTTTTACAAGCAATGGCCGAAAAGAGAAATGAAGAAGAAGAAAGAAAAAAAAAAGAAAAGGGAAAAGTAAAATAAATAACATCTTGTGACATGAAAGAACTTGATCTTCAAAGACTCTCTACCAGTGTAAGTTGGGGGGGGGGGGGTAAGAAAAAGGAAAAGATAATATGGAGGGGGAGGAAGAGGAGGAGGAAAGGGGAAGAAGGGGTGGGTGGTCATAAATGAAGAAAAAGGGCCGGAAAATTTGGAAAGGATGGACAACAATGGAACAACAGGAGAATAAACAAAAAACAAGGAAGTGAAGAAGAAGAAGGAGGGGCAGGGAGGACGTGAGGGAGGAGGAGGAGGAGGAGGATGCATGGAAGATGAGGGTGGTAAGGAACACACACACACACACACACACACACACACACACCCCAACACACACACACACACACACACTCACACACACACACACACACACACACCAACACACACACACACACATCTCCCCTTTTAGTAATAACCCTCGCAAGTCTCAATGTCATCACTGGCACGAATTTCAGAGTTGACTTGGTGCGATTTCGCAAGCCTTCCTCCTTTCTCCTCCTCCTCCTCCTCCTCCCCCCTTTTCCCTCCTTCCTCCAGGACACGGAAGTTGAAAAAGATGGGCTGGCTGCCGGTAGTTTCAGCATGAGTGCTTGCCCGCCTGGAACTGACGTGGCGACTTGCGATGATCATCTCACTCACGCGCCTGTGGAGGCAAAATGAGCTGAAAGCGACAGGTCTGCGTGGCGCACCCTTCTCCTCTGCCTTTCTGTGTTGAGTGTGTGTGTGGTGTGTGTGTGTGCGCGCGCGCGCGGGGTGCGTGCGCGGTGGTGTGTGTGTGTGTGGTGTTGTGTTGTGTTTGTGTGTGTGTTTGGTGGTGTGTGTTGTGTGTGTGGTGTGTGTGGGGTGTGTGGTGCCGCGTGCTGCGCCGTGTGAGTGATGTGTGTGGGGCGCTCATGTATAAGTGTATTCCAATAGCTTGAATTCACCAGGGAGAGGACACTTTTTTTTCCTAATGGATTAAAATAATGAATAAAGAAATCATCTTCAGCAGGAAACCCTAGCAGAAGCGGGCGGGCAGCAGCCACCACCCAAACACCAGAGTTGTTCTCAGAGGTCTGGCACCGATAGGCTATCGACCTTTTCCTGAGCTTCCCCTTTCTTCGCTGCTCCATTCCCCTCCTCTCTCTTCCCCTCTCCTCTCTCTCTCTCTCTTTTCATCTCCTCCCCTCTCCTTTTCTCCCCCTCTCACCCCCCCTCCTCTCTCTCTCTCTCTCTTCCTCTTTAAACACACACACACCCCACATACAATACACGCACCACACACACAACAACACGCACACGCGCGCGCGCAACAAACAACGCACACGTGCACGCGCGCGCGACAGCCACACAACAAACACACACAAAACAACACACACACACACAACACACACAACACCACACACCCAAACACACACACACACACCCCACACCCAAAAAAAAAACA